>LFIW01000750.1:0-115092 GCA_001625285.1 Colletotrichum incanum
GGGGGGGGTGGGGGGGGGGGGGGGGGGGGGGGGGGGGGGGGGGGGGGGGGGGGGTGCGCTCCTGTTACCGTCGACGCCTGTCGAAGGGGGTGCCTTGGAGCGAAGAGCTCGGAACAAGTGGCTTGGGCAGTGCGGTGGATGAAGGGGGTGTGTGTCTTGTCTCTTGTTTGCAAGAGAGTCTGTTGTCTCTGGGTCGACTTTCACACGCCCTCATGTTTGGAAGAGACGAAGTTGTGCAACCGGTCCCGACCATCACAGGACCTGCCGCGGCCATAACCTGCGCGTCGAGTACGTGATGGCTCAGCACCAGAGGGAGCATCTCCCGTCTGTCGATTTCCCAATATGCCGTCTTAGCACACTATAAGCAGCCGCGCAGATCCCTCTTTTTGGCATTCGACAAGGTATTTCGCCCGGAAGAGAAGCGAACTTGTCTAAATCGAGGAATACAATCAAGTGTTTTTCTCGAAATCGGACCACTTTGCATATCTCGTCACCAGATGCTGGGTTGTGGATGTGGTTGACATCGAACGTTGGGATTCCCTCGGGGCCCTCTCCCCAGTGTGCCTCGCCTTGCAGGAGGCAACCCCTGGTTTGTCTGGGCGTCCCATCCGACGTCCGTTCCGGGGGTGTGTAAGAGAACGCCTGGGCATTCACAACTCCTTTCTCACTCGAGAACGATGGGCCAGAAGGAAGTCGCAGTCCATGTCAGGGCGCCGCGGGTCAGATCGCACATCTTGCCGTGGCCGAACATGGAGAGTGGCTCTTGGAATCTTTCCCCCCATTCTCCCAATCCCTCTCCCGCCGTATGCCTTCCGGCTGGCTAAGACGCAGCGGTCCCTTAATGGCAATGCACTATTGTTGAATGTCACAGGCATCTTGCAACGACTGCGAATCAGGGCCTGCCTTCCCATGCACGAAGCGTTCCAGCGACTGCGAGGTGCGCCTGATTGGCCCCCAGGAACACGGGTCTTGGGCCGGACCTTTCAAGCCACCGGCTCTCGAGGGCCAAGGGCGCGTACAAGACGGACTAACGCCGCCCTGATCACAGTGACGACTTTGCTCCTCCTGGCCACTGGAGCCCGCAGCTTGCAGCTCGCCAGCTGTATCACGCCTCGTGGCTTGAGATATGGAGATGCTGCAAATGTGACTGTGACTGCAGGGCCATCCGATCTTGACAGTCATCGGGGGTTTTTGCTTCTCCGTTCCCAGGGATGAGGATGAGAAGTGGGCGACGTGTAAGTGCTTGCAGGCCGCCATACTGAAAGCGGACCGTCAAACCAGCCAGTTGGAGCTGGAAAATGACGTTAAGCCGTCCAAAATAGCATCCCTAGAGGGTGGTTTATTTGCAGAGTCAAGGCATGTCGAGTTTAAGCGCCGGTGGTGGCCTTGTGATTGGGTTGTCCCGGTGAGTTGGCAAAGTTGACCGCCACGGCGCGTGTTGGCATGTCACCAGTTGGGCAGGCCGAACCGTGGCGACGTTCCCGGCCAAGGATCTCCAGACCACTGATAATGACCTCCATCCCCCAAGCCAGCCTCAGCATTAATGGATTGGCATGCGAGGGAATTGATCAGCTCAGCTCGAAGGAGAGTGCCACGATGAATAGGCGGGAAGCCATTTATCGTAGTAGACAAGGCGGCAACGATGAAGATGGTGGGCTGCCTTTGGTCGACAATGGTCGGCGAGAGAAACCGAAGGCGAGTGACACAGAGACCCCCGCCCCAGTTCAAGACCTCTGCGAGACCGCGGCACAGTTTCGGTAGTCCATCCTGTGCCTGCCAGGGACGATGTTCCTGCATGGGTAGTTACATTCCCACAGGGCCGGAATGCACGGGAAACGAGGTTGAGCTGGTACTCGGTTGAATCTGGCATTTCATGATGCCATCGTGGTGCGACGAGAGTGGGAACAACCGCCCAGATCGCGGGGTCGGCTCAAAGGAGAAGAGGAGGAGGGCGTTGTGCTCGAGAGGGTCAATCGACAACTTGTTTCCCACCCAGGCTCTCTGTGGCGTCAAGTCCGAGGAGGAATTGCATCTCGTCCATTCTTGGTTAGAACTTGGACAACCTTATCTGCAGCGGGTCCAGAGAAGGGCCTCGTCCAGCCATGGACTGGCTTGCAGTGGTGGAGACACCGTTGTCGGAGCGCCGGCGCCTGCACTACCTGCCAGAACCCAGTGCTTGGCCTAGCCTGATTGCACAATAGTTCATACAGCAGAAGATGCAGTAGACAGGAATGAAGCATCGTGAAGTTGAGGGGACCGGGCCACTGGGCAAGGACCGGGATTCGGTATCGAGACTTGGCTCCATCCGTCAGCGGCTACGTAGTAGGCAGTGGGCAGCAACATCTGAGGGAGGGAAAGAGGCTCAGCCACATCTTGACAGTTTGGGTCTGTCAGCCTATGGATGGATGAGAGGAAGGAACAAGTGTGACAGCCACTTCCGCCCCAATGTCTGCCCCCAATGGAGGCAGACGCTACGTGCGTGTCGATGATGGCAGGCTAACGCGCAGAACGATAAAATACACAAAATGAAATAAAAGCAAGGTATCGGGCGCATGCCAGCAAATTTTCCTACATCGGGAAGTCGATGATGTAAGATACTGCAGCACGAGCCAGCCGCTGGCTTCCAGCAGAACGAAAAAAGAACGAATATGCTGTCTCGCTAGAATGACTTGCAGTTCTACTTACAAGAGGATCCCCCCCTCCTCCCCAAACTAATCCAACAACCCAAATCCCAAAGCAGCATAGCGCGACTCCTACGTGCTCGACAAACTACGAGTATGCCCCCCTACTAGGAAAGAACGGCATCGCCAACTCTAATCATCCCTGCCTGTCCCAGTCTCAAAGATCCTGCGAAACTCGCTTGTCCTCCAGGCTGTTTTGGAAGTCCCGTGCTGGTGTCTCCACCAATGTCCTGTCTGCAGGGGAGCCACGCTTCTTTGTTTCTTTGACGGACGAAGACAGGCGCCTTAGACCCAAGAAGGCAGCTTCCGCTGTAACGTTGGTGCAGCCTGCAACATGTCACCATCGGTATGCCTTTCCGTGCAATGATACTTACACCTCTGCCCAGACCATCAGCCGCTCCGCCGCATGAAGCAGATGTCGAACCTACGAACTTCACCGTGTTTTACCACGCAGCATCCGGCCGAGTCGAGGAGCCATCCACACTCGTACATCACTGCACGCCTTCACTGCAAGCCCTTCCATAACGATCCTGAACAGCGTCTGGGTCGAGGCAATCAGAAGGCAGAAGCCTGAACAATCCGTCACGAACACACACAGACGGCACGGCGCATCGCATCGCAGACAGCAGCACCCACAACGCTCCGCTCCGAGTTGCCTGCGCTGCTTAGTCAATTGCACCGTCTCCCTCTTTTGTGCGTGTATCTTCTCCCGTGGACTGTCACAAGTCTGGGCATCCCTTCGAACGGATGAATCCACCGGTGACGCGGCACGATCGTCGTTATTCTCCTCCCTCAATGCGAACTTCGACGGTCCGCCGCCCGCAATGCAAATCCCACCGGTGGCCGAGAAGCACCGGCAGGCACCCTTTCTGGTCACCGCCAAACGCTGCATCTCCCGACTCAGTTGTCGCTTGACGACTGTTTCTCGAATAACCCTCATCAAACACGTTTACATCACGTTCTCAACTTAGTTTCGCGCTGTGGCATCTCTGTGGCACGTAGGAAGCCCTCATGGCCACTTGGGCTCCTGTCAAAATAGACCTAAACATGCCGTCAGCGAACGATTTGCCTTCCCTACCGTCCTTACCTCACTTTGGACCGCCTTACTCGACCTGCGTGGACAGACCACAGCATCCCGCATCCGATATCAGGCATGCCTGGTTTCAAATTCGACAAGGTATCCTCTCCACCCCGTCGACCCCTTACACACGTATTTCGATACGTATTAGCCACTTCCCACTACCGCAGTATCAGCCTCTTCCAGCAATGCCAACTGCGCACACTCCCTTACGAGTGGGCTTCATCACGGCAAGGCGGTCCCGGCGCCCCTGCGATCCATGAAAATAAGGTAGCGCCTCTGGTCCTTGTTCGACCACACACGCGTATTCGTCTCATCTACTACCTGTCACTCACGCTCCGCCTCCTTCCGGTCTTCGATCGGTGGGGGGAATCTCCCGGAACCGTCGTCAGTGTTTCTTCTAACATGATCTGCATCAAGCCCGACGCTAGTGCCATGTCTGCGAGCCATGCTCTGGGCCCTCTCGCCGCAGGCTTCTCCGTTGTCTGGCAAGATATACCTACTCCATTGCCCCTTGTAGCCCCACTGTCCCAACACCTGGAGACGATCAAGAACTCGGCAGAACAGTCCAACTGAGACAAGCCTTGGAAAGCTTGGCATACGAAGGTTAAGACAATGGGCCAGAGACAACGGACGGGGCCAACAAGCTTACCGAGACCCCAGAGTCCAGTGCCTCGTCATCTTTCTCCACGCCCGCGAATCTTGCCCAAGCCAAGGGCCCTGGCACCTTATACTCGGACAGCACGCCAAGGCATTCGAGAGACTCAGCCTCACTGTCAAGTCCACCTGTGGTGTGGTTCCTAGGGTTTCTCATACCACGGCTACGGTGGTACAACCACAACTACCCCTGGCATCTGGCTTGTCAAGGTCCTGGGAGCCTTGGCTATCGACCTTGACTGGACGTGGTAGACGCTGCCCAAAGTCAACGTTCATCGCAAAAATCGTACGATGTTGTTTACAGTGGCTGCCACCTCCACGTGCTACCGCTGGTGATCCTCTTCGAGCCTAATATTCGGCTTGTCAACCGGGCTTCCTGGAACCAAAACACGTTGAAAATCTCTCGTTAATTTCGTGATTCATTTTGTATATCATTCAAGGGGTTCCCACAGTGTACTCAAGGCGAGGCCTAGAGCATACCCTTCTTGACCTCATCCTTCCTCTCCTCCCACAACGTCTTGCCGGTACACGAGCAGACAGTCTTGTCATTGTCCCACACGCCGGCACTCCTGGCAATCACGCCGACTACGGTGTCCAGGTCATTCTTCAATGGCCCTGCAGACTCATCCTGTCTCGAGACGACCATGGCATGGCCAATGACTTCCCATATCTGAAAGGGCTTATCGAGGTACGCGCTGCCTCTTCCATCCTTGCCGACGTGAAAGACGCCCAAGAACCCCTTGGCGGCGTTACCTTCACCACCTCCCGACCAGACAGGGCCCGTCGATGATGCGCCTTCCGCAAGATTACCGTACTCACGGATGGTCGCTCTGTAGGAGCCAGGGGCCACGCCGCGTAGCGTCAAGTCGATTAGAGTTGTAGTTGGGGATACCTGCACCATTCTAGCCAGGCCGCGGACCTCTCGGTCTGACTCCTCGTCCAGCTTTTTAGATGCATGCTCGGCATCATCTGCACGGTAAAAGGACTCAAGGATGCTGACAGCCGCGCCTAGTCGGTTGTGAGTAAGCTATTAGACGACGCCTGGTGTTCCAGAGTGGTCAAGTGTGAATGACACCCAATCCTCCATCTGCCGGCCCCAGTACCGGCATGACAAGGCGAGATGGGTGGTATCAGGAAACAACTTAATGTCCGCCAAGTGGTTACAGGAGATGCAGACACGGATTGGGCAGAATAAAGGCCAAAGGGATAAGAAGAGACTTTGGTTGACCTACTGTTTGATCCTCCCGAGCCTCGCAGGATAGCGTCCCTGCCAGTGGCTTGGATGGCGTCAACGATGGAGGATGGTGCGGCTGTAAAACGTCGCCAAGATTGTCAGCAAATATCACTTCCCAAAAGACGAGGCGCCAATCTTGAGTCTATCAATCCGTCCCATGACAGGTGAGGCAGCAATGCAGCTTAACTGTGGCAGCTCTATCGAAAAGGTGGAACCCTCAAGAGACCTCCAAAAACAGATTTGAGAAAACCTCAAAGTGTATAGCCCAGACGAAAAAAGGAGGGAAAGGGACAAGAACGACAAAACCGCAGGGTGATGAAAAATAAGAAAGAAACTTTCAGAGTTTGCAGCAGAGAACGGCGTACCTGTGCCCTCGACGGATAGCAATTGGTCCTCGAGGTTGGCCTCGACCTTGGTGATGCCCCCCAGTTTGTACAACGAGTCTGAAACGTCCTTGACGCAGCTGTCACATGTCATGGGGACGGCAAAAACGGTCTAGTCGGGTTTTCGGACGTTCCATTAGCCATCGTAGTTCTGAACGACAACCCCCTTTTCTGTACTGCCAGTGACGGCGATGGAATCATACACGCGCAAGCCTCCGTCCCCGTTCTGGCGGGACGGCATCGGTGGAGCGTTCGGTCATATCCCTTTAATGAACCAGACAGGCCTGGGAACGAGAGGAGATGTGCGCAGGCGGGCGGAGGGACACAACAGCAAGAAAATGGTGGTGGAACGAGGGAGGATAATCGAAAACGAACACTCCAACTCACCTGAAAAGGATATGAGACGGTCATCATGAAGGGTTGTCTGCTTGGCTGCAGCGGGCTTCGTAACAGAGAGCGATAGTTGTGGAGGAAGTCGGGGAGGCAGTAGAGCATACTCCGACCTTGTCTTGTTGAGATGATATTCCAAAAACAGAAGCGTTATGGATTTCGGAAAGGAAGATGGTTGTAAGTCCTTCACAGCCGGAGTTCGAGGAGATATTCTTGGTGAAAGCGGGTTTGGGTCCAATGGGGGGCGCCGGATGCGCTTTTTAATACGTTGGTCTATCGTGGAGTAAACTGTCATTGATGACTTTGGGATTGTTGCTTTGAAATCGCCTTGCCAAACCCGCACCACATTCGCACTCACCTGCCCCTCCTCGCAGCGCAATCGCATCACTTTCTGCGGTCTTCTGCCCCGCCATCAGAACGCCCAGGCCAGCCAGTGCCCAGCTCGAGGTGAAGGTGCGCGCGCCATCGGTCCAAGTCGGCGCTCGGCCTCCTCAGCTGCCCACAGCTGGTTATCTTTACACCGTGTTATCTTATCGGCCCCATCACGTGATGACGCTCGTGCTCTCGTGTCTCCAAATTTTTGGGAAGCTCAGGTCATCAATCGTTGAACGGATATCGATCGCTAAACGACGCCAGATCGCGTAGCCCTTCCGAACGACGAACGAGATAGATTCGAAGCTCCCGCCTCTGGCACTACCTACTGCCAGTCTCCACTCGACTAACGGAACGGTTCACGAATACACAGCAAGACGGAGCATCGGCTGAGGCGGCCGGCCCAAACAACCTTTAAGATGTCGCAAACCGTTGGCCTGGTAAGCTCCTGCCCCTTTCCCAAATTGAACCTCCCAGACACGACAGACTTGCTGACCACCACCTCCGCGTGACAGACTCGCCTCTCCTATTCTCGAGTATGGCACCACGTCTCCGCCTCGGCCCCCCACGAGACCCTCTCCACCCAACCGGGCGTCACGCCCCCGTCCCTCGGCCGCCTCGCCTCGCGCATCGCCGTGTTGCTGATGGGCAAGCACAAGCCGACCTGGGACCCATCGACGGACTGCGGCGACTACGTCGTCGTGACGGACTGCGCGGCGCTGCACGTCACGGGCCGCAAGAAGTGGCAGAAGACGTACTACCGACACAACACCCGCCCGGGTTCGCTACAAGCCGTCACTATGGACGTGCTGATGGAGAAGCACGGCGGCGCCGAGGTGCTGCGCAAGGCGGTCAGCGGCATGTTGCCCAAGAACAGGCTGCGTGCCCCGAGACTAGCAAGGTTGAAGGCGTTCGAGGGCGAGGCGCATCCGTATAAGAAAAATGTGATCCGGTTTGGGGACGTTCCTGTTGGACAGAACGGTTGGGAGGAGCAGGTTAAGGCAATTAGGGAGGCTGATTCGGAGAGAATATGAAAGGGATGTGAAAGGAAGGGGGGGTCCTGGGGTTCCAGGGTGGTGAAGAGTGTGTGATTTGGAGAGTGAAGGGGACTATGAGCTTGGTGAGCGAGAGGATGGAGCGGCCGTCTGTTCGGCGTGTATATTCTGTATGAATACGGGCATCTCAAAATGGAAGTCTAATTGTTCTCAAAACTTGGAATTGCGGTGTCTGCCGAGTTTCGGGTACGGCTGCGGCAGCGATTGACATATTCGTCTTGTGGGGATATGCGGTCGGTCCCTGGAGCCTTTTTACGTGTTCACACAGTGGCAAGGCTACTTGAATTAGAGATCTTGAAAGGTTGGGATGAGAGACCCGAAGGTGTTCAAGGCATGCCCCTCAACAACTATCAAAGCCACAACTTGATAACAGAGTGGCTCACGGCCAAACACCTGTTCTCAAGCAACCGTAAGGTGAGAGACTGCTTGTAAGGCAGTCTGCGTCTGAAGATATGAACGGCGATCTGCTATAACTGGCTGCATCTTATTAGTGGCATCTTTTATCGGAGGTGATACAAAATTTCTTCTTGTAACTTAAAACTCCTATGATATCACGCATGAGTTTTTGGGTTGCTGGAATGTTATATATCGACGAAACACTGATTGGGTACGTCGAATCTAAAGGACACAGACTATCAACTCATTCAGTATACAGATGCTGCAGTGTGCAAACCGAAATCTTGTTTTAGGTTCATTGCTCATTAATACTATAAAACAACCGGCCAGGTCTAGCCAGGGCATGGACGCCAGGATAAATGCAGATGCTGATTCCCTTGGAAACGCTCTCCTCTCTCTCCCTCTACCTCTACATCACATTCCTCAAGTCTCTCCTAGACAGCAGAAGAACCTCACAGCTTGGCCGTCTCGGGCTTGCGCGCAACCTCGCACCTGATGAGGCCGTTAGGCCCGGACTGTGGGGCGTAGACCTCAGCGTCCTTGCCCGTGTTCTTGAGCCCCTTGTGCCAGCTCAGGTCGATCTCAAAGTAGTGTTTGTTGGGCAGAGCATAGGTGACGGTCAGGACCTCGGGGACGGCGGCAAGGATTTGCTCGCACATCTTGTACATAGTGTTCTGCACGCTGGCGCTCTCATCCTCGGCGAAGGTCTTCATGGTGATGTCGCGGGCGGCTTGCCACGCGGGGTTGAACTTGGGGACGGCAGCCCGCACAGCGGCAAGGTCCGGGAACTTCCAGGTCCAGCCGGCATCGACGTCCGTGGACAGAATACGGTCCCAGGTCTCGGGGAGGGTGGTGTACTCGTCGCGGACGAAGCCGTGGAAGGCGGAGCCGGTGGACTTGAGGACGGTGAGCTTCTGAATGGCGCTGGCGATGGCGATGCCGTCGCGGCGGGAGATGCGGGCCTCGACGTTGCGGGTCTCCTCGCCGTCGCGGAAGAAGGAGTGGGGGTGCGGCTTGCCGTCGATGGTCATGCGGGTCCAGCGGTGCTGGACGATCTTGACGTTGGCGGTGTGGATGTGGGCATAGGTCTCGAGGAAGTGGGCGCCGAGGATAGAGGCGAAGAGCTCGGGCGGGTTGACGGGGTTCTCCTTGGCCTTGATGTAGATGGTGTTCTTGATGGAGTCGGTGGCGACGACGACGCTGTTGTCGGCGGCCGTGTACGAGGTCTCGATGTCGCCCTCGAGGAGGCAGCAGACGGTCATCTCGGTGACGGTCTGGGTGGCGCCATCGCGCTCGACCTTGTAGACGCGGACGTTGTCCTTGCCGTAGCGGGCGGAAGCGAGGTACGACATTGTGAGTTGTGGTGAGAGTTGTTGTGTATGAGATTGAGAAAATGAGAGGTTACGAGTGAGATTGACGTTATCACGACTGAAGATGGAACGGGCAACAAAGATGAGACTGCTGTGAGGACTCGGGGTATCGATGAAGAGGTAGTTGTGGTGGTTGGATGAGGAGACAGAGGACAGGAGCAAGAGTCAAGAGAAGAGACGATATCGAAGCGGGGAGGCAAAGTGTTTATATATCGAACGTTCCCAGGGGAGAACGGTTGAGGTTTCTCAATCTTAGTTTAGCTTCATTGGACGTCACCCACCAACACGGGACCCGGAGACAGAGATAGCGTAGTCGCGTCTTGAGTCGGCATGTTTGCTCCCTACGGGGGCTCCATTGCCAGAGGCGTGCGGCGGTCCAATGGCGCTGGCCGAACTGACCCGATCGCTTGATAGGGTCCGGCAGCCGTGGGGTAAGATGGTCTTATTAGTCTCGAGTGGAGCCCCTGGAGCCCCCGGAGCCCGCCGATGCCCTTTGCTGTGCTGGGCAGGCAGGTCGCCGCATGCAGCCGCTCTTCGTTGGTGCTAATGGACGGCTCTATGCGCCCTCAGCGGGCAACGAGCGACAGGCAGACTTTTTATTTTTATTATTATTCATGGTTATTATTGTAGGTTGCCGATTTGCTGGAGCAAACGCCTTCAGGGCTTTGCATTGATGGAGGGGCAACTTGCAGGTCCGCCTCGACGGAATCACGTAGAGCCCAAGACTCGGTATCTGTTCTATGTCAAGAGTTTTCGAAAGCTGCAGACACTTCATTTGCAATGGCCGGCTCCGAGCAGCAAACATCCCATACGCCCCTTATATGCTCGCCTCCTTGGGAGGTACCCAAAGATGTTTGCACCAAGTCCCTGGCAGTACATTATCCAAAAGACTCATCAAACCCCACCTCATGCAAGCCACTGCCCGCAAAACCCTGCCGCCGCTCCCCGGCCTGATGTGAGGTTGAGGTGAAGTGAGGTGAGGTCCGCGAGGAGAGAACCGGGCCCTGCCATCTCGAGGCTGTGGGTACTAGACCGAAGGGCCGAAGTGCCAAATCCCGTACGTGATCCTGACACAAATGATTCTGTCCATTGTCATCTTCTGTAAGCAGTCGTATGGCCGCGATCGATCCCTCGATTCTTGGCTGCCAGCCCTATAGCGAAGACGCCCGCGTCTGGCCAGAAGATACATGGTGGATGTCTCCGACGCATCGAACGACTGTGGATGGGGGAGCCGGCCGTGTTTCAGCATTGGCGGTGGAAGTCGACGCTGTGGCACGAGCAGCTTCAGACGGCAAGGGAATTCCTCGGGAGCAGCAGGAGGATGGTCCATGATTGTCGGTCATCGGCGCTCTCATCTCTTCAGGTTCTTCATGTGTAGAAGGGGCTTCCCTTTATTTGGACCAAACGCCGCCGAAAGACCGCTGTCGCTTCCGAAAGGCACTTGGGCACATGGTAGACGAACGTCTTGCATATCCCCGGTGGTGAGATGAAGTATCTATGGTCTACATAGATGCGATCCTGAGCGCCTTGAAATTGCTTGATTGTCGTTCAAGAAGCATTACCAGAATGCGCGAAAACTGCAAAGGTGAAGGTCCAGTATCTGTATCTTATCGATAGATGAATGATGTGTACGGTGGTACTTCCAGCAAGCATGCCGCTAAAGCTTTGTGACCAACAGCGACCGCTGCAGCTGATAACAGCGCTCCTATTGGTCTATCAGGCCGTCTTCCCACTATCTGAGCCAGATAATGCAAGGCACCATGCCCAACCTCTGAACGTATCGCGACCACGACACACCGAAGACGAGGACGTGGTCCATGCTTTCGGTGAAGTGGGCAAAGCGAGTAAGAGCGGGGGCAGCTGAAGCGCGGTGGGCACCTCCTTCCGCAGTACGCCGCATGCACCAAAAGCAAACAGGAGCAGGACCAAGGAGCACTTGCTGTTGTAGCATTAGCCGTGGTTTTGAAGAAGGTACATTAGCAAGTGAGTGCATGCATGGACGAGGTCCGACTCCAACAACTCCAACACCAAGGCCTGGTGCTAGCTTATACGTACAAAGTACACCTCCGGCAATTACCTCTTTCAAAGGCAGTCTGACACTGCCACTGCCTATCCGCCCTGAACTGAACCTTGCAACCTTGCCGCACCTCACTCAGTTGTAGGCTTAGCCGACGTCCTGACACTGCACCACCGCCTCAACAACTGACCCCCTGAACACCACCCACACCAGACATCGATCCCATTGGAGCAGTACCATTGGCAGCGACCATACACGCAAACACGCGCAATTGTAAGCGACTGCACCACCACCGCAGCACGGCAGCGACACATGTGCCTCCACTCCTGAAGCTGGCAGCGCGGAGCAGGCAGAGAGCAGGCGCAGGTTTGGGCCCAGGGACCGAGGACCGTGGACCCGTAAGCCGTGAACTACGGACTGGGAACGACACCAAGCCATTACGCAACGCCCGAGTAGTCGACGACGACGCCAAATCTATCAGACCAATAACTCATACTTTCCAATCAACTTCGGCCACCGTTCGTCGCCTCGAGACAGCCTGCCGCGACGGACGACCGCGAAATATTTTCACGATCGACTCTTTCTGCTGCGCATATTCTCAGCATTGAACCCCCATCACATCTCCACTCGGACTGACGACCTGCCCTGGCTTGGCTCTGCACGCGGCCCTCCAACTTCAATCACCTGCGCCCAACAGCCTGCGACCCGGCTATTCAACCGATCGATAACTGCCCGCAGTTGCCTTTCCACTGTCTCCGACAGCGCTCACATCGAACTTGTCCAACCCTCGAATTGAATCTTGGTACCCCCATCGCGAAAACACTCACATAGATCGGCGATAGTTCTTTATTCCGCGCGGACGACGAACCCAACGAGTTTACCCCGTACCCAGATAAGAACAACCACATATATCCAGCAATATTGCGATAACAGTCGCCCGAATGCAACGACCTACGGAGAAGCCCCGGAAAAAGGTGGTATCATAGAGAGGTTTCACCGCCATGCTGGGCGCCTCCAGCCAGTCTCAAAAGGCACTGTCGCCTCAGCAGTCTGCGTCGAGCGTCAACACCCTCAACCCACGCCCGAGTTTCGAGCGCGAAGCGAGCGCCGGTGGCCTACAGCCGCCCTCCGCATCCGCCAATGCATCGAGAAGCTTGGGCGCCTCGGGCGTCAGCTTCGGCCCGCGAGGCTCCTCGCTCAACCCCTCCATTGCGCCTGGGAGCTTCAGTTCTGAGCTGCGCAGCCAGATGATGCCATCTCGATCTGGCTCTCGGGGCGACATCTACAGCATAGATAAGGTCGACGAGGAAGATTCTGCCACTGCTGCCGAGCAGACACTGGCAGCGCTCCGAGAACAGCTGAATCGGGAGATGAAGATTAAGGATGGGAGCGAGAACATGCTGGAAGCCTTGAATGCGAAGAAAGCGAAGCAGACGAAGGAGCAGAGAGCCAAGGTTGAAGCAGAGCTCAACGCATCAAACCAGCGGATCAAGGTTCTACGGCAGAAGATTGCAGACGCCTCGAGGTTCAAGGCAACACCGACAACTCCAATAAGGCAGAGGGCCAACGAGGCGCTGTTTTCTTCCGCCAACAATGGTTTGCGTTCTCCCCCCAGTGCCTCTCGCAGTGGCGCTGGGTCCGACAACGAGGAGGCAACTGAACAATCGCCCACCTTCCTCCTAGCCGAGTTGCTTCAGGCTTTGGAGCAGGAGGGCATGCCTCCAGAATACTATGTCAGCCGAGGCAACAGCCTAGTCGACTTGTTTAGACGACATCCGACTCTCAAGTATGACCTGGTATGGTCTGTCTTTGGTCTTCGTATGCAAGTCATGCTCCTCAGCGAGGCCCGAGAAGTGGTGGCTGCTGGTTATCGCATGATTCGATATGCCATCTCAGATGTGTCTTCCTTGAAAAAGATCCGCAGCCTGAACACCGACATCATTGTTGTGACGTGAGTATGAACCTATTCTTGACGAAAGGTTTTGGCTGATAAGAAACAGGTCTTTGATCAAAGATCGCAAGGCCGATCTGGAGCGTGAGCAAGCTTTGAAGTTTGTGCGAGCCTTTTTGGATGTGAAAGATGGAGTCAAAGAACTGTCACGTGCAGTTGTGCGAACTGTAGCTGCTGTTGCTGAGCAGGCCGAAGACCGCCTGCGGTCCATCTGTCTGGAGACTCTTGCCGAGATCATGCTCCGTGATCCTGCCCTGGCAGTCGCATCTGGTGGCTTGTCACCGCTCTCGGAGGCTTTGATCGAAGGAACCTACAAGTCGCCAGAGTCACTCACGGCATCCTACATGCAAATTCTGGACAATCCACAGAAGAGGGTTTACCTACGCTCCGGTTACGATCTGGAGGTCCTCTTCACAGCATTCACAGACATCATCCTGGCCAACGAGAGTCTACTGAAGCAAAATGCGAAGGCCATCACCAAGATTCTAAAGAGTTGGCCTGGTCTGATGATACTGACGATGCACGACTCCCGCGCACTCAAGTCGCTGCTCACCAGTATGGTACTTCCGCAGCCCACCATCCGAGAAACTGTCATCGATCTTATCTACCTACTCCTCCGGATCAAATCCCCCTCATGGGCCTCATCTTTCCTTGCTGGGCGGCGCTTGACGACCTATGGACGGGTCGCTAGCCTGAAGTCTATGTCAAACCACAATCCATCAGCGACATCGACCCCCATTGAAGAAGACAGCGGGGAGCAAAACTTCATGGACCACTACACTGCCCTACTTCTGGCAACGTTCGTCAAAGCTGGTCTTTTGGAAAACCTACTCCAGGTCGCAAGAACTAGCGAGCCGCAGTTGTCAAGGAAGACGTGTCTCCTCATTGGAGAGGTACTGAAGTTGGCCAGCAGACTACTTCCCTCTTCATGGAGTAATGACCTCCCTTTGCTCCCAGAACTATTCGCTGCCGCCACCCAGTTCAAGGACGACAACAGATTCATTGCCTCCGGTATAGTTTATCAGATTAGCTCGGTAAGCAAAACCCTATACAGGAGCTCGCCTTCTGTCGCCACGGCTGGAACCCTGCCATCGCATGACAGCATGGGCAACCTCGCGGACATGCATCGCAAGAGCAACGCCGGAATTGTGGTTCAAGAGGGCGCAATCCGGCAGCTCTTGGTTGAGTCCAATGTCTTGAACAGCTCCAATTACTTGAAGTGGAACTGGGATGTCATTTCACGAATCATTGAAGGGCCGCTTCAAGATGGAAAGCGGCTGGATGAGGTCAACAGGGTCTCCAAATTCATGAACAGGATCATGAGCTTCTACCGGCCTTTTAAGCACAGGTTCTCTGATCTTTCAAGCAACAAAAACACGCAAAAGTACGTCAGGGTGGGATGTGCTTTGATGCACACTCTGCTTCAGTCTCACGAGGGCGTCGACTATCTGCAGGACCACAAGATGTTGCGGCAGATAGCCGAGTGCCTTGCTCAGTGTGACCCAGTAAGTACTACTTCATTCACAACGCGAAAAAAAGACTAACATCCCTCGCAGAGCAGCGGGCTAACATCGACGGATCCCATGTTCTCCCCGGGCCGCCTGCAGAGCACGCTCTGCGCAGGTTACTTCCCCATGCTCGGCGTCCTCAGTGGTGACCCTAGGGGCTTGGAGCTTCTGCAGCGCTGGAGGATGTTCAACATGATGTATCACATTCTCGGTCATAAGCAGCGCCCTGACTTGATCAAGCTGCTGCTCTCCAACTTCGACTACAGCATCCCAGGGCACCCGCGAGTGCTCATAGAGCAAGCACTAACCTCTGGAACGAGAGAGATTCGCATCACGGCGACGAATGCGCTGCGAAAGTATGCAACTCGGCCTTTCGATACATCGCAGCCTTCTCACGGCAAAGTTGACTGGAAATGGGCAATCGAAAAGCTGTGTGACCAGCTGTACGACCCTGAGGTAGAAGTCTGCCGGACCGCGGTTAAGATCCTCGAGAAGGCATGCAATAAGAAAGCATACCTGGAATACGTTGTTCAGTGTCGTCCGACAATGGACCACCTGGGAGAAATCGGCGCTCCTCTCCTCCTGCGGTTCTTGTCTTCTTCGATCGGCTACCATTATCTCGACGGCGTCGATTATATCAGTAACGAAATGGACGACTGGTTCCTCGGCCGGAACGACTCTTACGTCGGAGTTATCGAGACGAGCTTGGCCAAGGCATTCCTCGAAAATCCGGAGGAGCATCAGAACCGCATGAATATGGTAGACGAGGCTCAAGCGGAGGCGGAGCCAGAGAATCATATTCCACCACATTTCTATCGCGAGCTTGCACGTACTCAAGAGGGCTGCAAGCTTCTCAGCGACAAAGGACATTTCGCGGAGTTTGCCAGCACCATCAAAGATTACGGAATGCAATCGGAAGATCCAGAGCTCATGCTGAAGGTCAAGGCGTCAATGTGGGCTGTTGGCAATGTCGGCTCGATGGAGCTCGGCGCCCCCTTTATCGAATCATGCGACGTCGTCGAGGACATTGTCAAGATCGCCGAGGAGCACGAGGTAATGAGTCTTCGCGGCACCGCGTTCTTCGTCCTCGGACTAATCTCTCGATCCGCCCACGGCCTTGAGATCCTCTCAGAGTGCGGATGGGACGCAAATCTTTCGCCGAGGGGAGAGTCTTTGGGATTCTGCATCCCCAACGACTTGTCCAAGTTCTTCTCGTTCAAGCCATGGAAGCATGCTATCGCCTCCAAGATCACGTTGCCAGACACGCAGAAGACATTCTTGACTCCGCCACCACCCACGGAAGCGCGCCCACCTCTGGAGAAGGAAGAGCTGCCGGCTTTCACCAACGAAGCAGCCACCAATCAGCGCATTCTCGATTTGGTTGTTGACCTCGGTAACATGGTGCTGTACAAGCGCGCCATGGGCGAGCTGATGCAGATCAGGCAGCACAAGGTGCCAGGTTTCAGATGTCCGAAAATGTTCAAGCGCGTCATGACGATGCTTGAATACAATCACTATCGTTTGCCTATTAGACGAATGGTGATAGAGATGTTTGACAAGAGCGTTCTCCGGCGTATCGTCTTTGACGAAGACAGTGATAGTGGGTCTGACGAAGACGAAGACGATGAAGAAGGTGCGTCGTCGTCTGGTGACGAGAACCGAACCGAGAGACAGAGGAGCATCTCAGATCCTTCAGAGCTAGTGAAGGATACTCCAACGAGAACGGACCGGTCGAACAGTCAAAGCTCGGCTGATACAGAAGGCTCGGCGGAGACGGCGTAAGATTACGCTGATTCGCTAAATTCGCGCATTTTTTTCACACTCTACTTGGCATATGGAATGGAGGAGGACGGGTGAATTTTGAGACGCACCAGGCACCATGATGAGGCGTTTTGCTGTTAGCTTTTCTTGTACTATATCTCGGGGCTTTGGGGATGGATAAGTCTAGCGGATCGGCCAAGGTTTTGGTTGGCAAAGAGACTTTCGGAGATCACGACTTGCTATTTGAGTGAGCAATGGATATGATGGAGTCGGGTGGCTGTCTGCGTATCGATTCCCAGGGAGTAGGGCGTCGCAGGGTAGGCAATTCAAAAGTGGCTTGTTTCTCACGGTAGTGAAGCTTGTAGAATTGTGACAGGCATATCAAGTCAAATGTCAGGCGCGACGAATTGTTTACGTGATGTGGTTACTCTCAATATCGGGTATTTGAAAGGGCTGTTGAGATGTGTGCACCTTGCACCGCGAGTAAAATCTGAGCCCCACCCCCACCTTGAGCGACATCTACGAACAACGGTCCATCCGACGTCAACCGTCTTCCGTCCCGTCCAATCGAAAAGATACTCATCAGCCCAAAGTAGCACTTGCACGACGAACGGAAGTGGTATTTTTGTTCTGTCGCAGACTGCCGGAAGACGTTCTCTCTGGCCATTGCGATTTGCAACAGCACTCAACATGGTCCAGGGACGGGTTCTAGTCATTGCTGGCTCCGACAACTCGGGCGGAGCGTGAGTAACCCATCATCACATCCCGAAGGCGCCTGCCAGAAGATCTAAGGCTGATGAGAATGATAGCGGCCTCGAGGCAGACCAGAAGGTGATTGCAGCGCATGGCTGCTATGCCATGACGGCCACGACTGCCCTGACGGCGCAGGACACTACTGGCGTGCACGACATCCACCATGTACCGCAGGAGTTCCTGGTCAAGCAAATTGACGCCTGCGTCAGTGACATCGGCGTCGATGTTGTCAAGACTGGTGGGTTGGACAAGCTTATGGAACCGAAGCTCGAGAGCTAACTGTGATCAGGAATGCTGGCTTCTCCCGCAACAATAGGGACTGTTGTTGAAGCTCTCAAGAGGCACAAGATCCCCAAGGTAGTTGTGGATCCGGTATGTACTGTCTGCTTTGTCACCCGTACAGAGCATGATCGTCTTACATTAGTAGGTCATGATAGCAACAAGCGGAGCGGAGCTCCTCCCCCGCGAGGCTGTCGCAGAGCTGCTGGAGGGCCTGCTGAGGCTCACCACCGTCCTCACGCCCAACATTCCCGAGGCAAAGCTCATTCTTGAGGACTCGGGACACAAGCCCATTGAAGTCAAGGGCGTCAAGGACCTCGAGGAGATGGCAAAGTCCGTTCAGGCGCTCGGTCCTGAGTGGGTGCTGGTTAAGGGCGGACATGCGCCATTCAAGGCGGACCTCACCGTAGCTGAGACAGAGGAGGAGAAGTCGGTGGTTGTAGACGTGCTTTACGGGCATGGGGAGTTTCTGCACATTCAGAGCCCGTATCAGAGTTCCAAAAATACGCATGGCACGGGCTGCTCGTTGGCTTGTAAGTGGTACCTCTTTCTCAGGAGCGGAAGATGTTGACCCATGATAGCTGCTATCGCATCCAACCTGGCCAAGGGTCTCACTGTACCTGAAGCAGCCAGGTCAGCTTGCCGCTACATTGAGGCTGCGATCAAAACGGCCCCGGGCTTCGGCAAGGGACACGGGCCTTTGAACCACTTTCACTCGGTTCAGACACTTCCATTTGCCCCGTACGGCTCCCAAGTCCCTAGGGAAACCATGAGCTAACTAGCAACAGGGGGCGGTTCATTGAGTACATGCTCGCACGACCCGATGTCAGAGATGTGTGGAAGACGTTCGTTTACCATCCCTTCGTCATGGCCATGGGAGACGGCACGCTGCCTATGGAGTCCTTCAAGCAATACCTCATCCAAGACTACCTCTACCTCGTATGTGTCTGGTCATCCAGCCAAGAACATTTTGCTAACTTGCTTAAAGGTCCATTTCGCCAGAGCTAATGCCCTTGCGTCATACAAGGCGAAAACCATTGCGGACATTGCGGCTGTGAGTATCAGATATGGCAGTGCTAGGATTCGCGTTGACCATGTCAGGGCGCTACTATTGTTAGTCATATCACTCGTGAGATGAGCCTGCACATCGATTACTGTAAGGGCTTCGGCATCACTGTGCCTGAGATGGAGGCAACCGAGGAGCATCAAGGTCAGTCATCTATCGGTAGGCACTGAGCCTATGATCTAACGAAGCATAGCTTGCACAGCGTACACACGCTACGTTCTCGACGTGGGAATGAGTGAAGACTGGATTGCCCTGCAAATGGCCCTGGCTCCCTGTCTTCTCGGGTACGGTGCCGTGGCCAAGCAGCTTCACGGCGATGTCAGGACGAAGCGCGACGACAATACGTACTGGAAGTGGATCGAGAACTACGTCGCCGATGACTACGTTGGGGCCGTCGAGACTGGGTCAGGTTGGTGGAATTTCGATTTGTGGCCGAGAAGCGCAGAGTTGCTAACCGAAGAACAGAGTTGATAGAGAGGCATGCCGTTTTGCAGAGTCCGTCAAGCATCGAGCGGTTGATCAAGATTTTCATCCATGCAACCAAGGCAGGCCAGCCATCGTACAATCCTTCGACATCTACTGACTGTGATGCAGATGGAGATTGGCTTCTGGGAGATGTTTCCTCACCAGTGAAAAATCCAATGAGAGGGGTTTGTTTGATTGGGTTGTGATAGAGTGCTTATATAAAAAGGCCTTTCGACAAAGCCAGTGGACAAAGGACGCTGAATTAAGAAACGTTGACAAACCCCCTCCCGGCCTGGAGCATGGCCGGTGCATCTTGTTGTCGTCACCCTGGCGCCCAACCCAACCAGCTTCATACACGAACCTACAGATGAA
This sequence comes from Colletotrichum incanum, assembly GCA_001625285.1. Lineage (NCBI taxonomy): Eukaryota > Fungi > Ascomycota > Sordariomycetes > Glomerellales > Glomerellaceae > Colletotrichum > Colletotrichum incanum. Next base: position 19,789 of record LFIW01000750.1, read on the forward strand.
TACCTACCTACTACGGATAATAACCAAAACCGAAGAGCCAAGAACCGTTACGCTCGGTAATACAGAAGCTTCACATGCCGTCCGATGCAGCTTGCCGTACTCCATTTCCTTTGACAGGTCGGGTGTAGATGCCGCCGTCCCATTAGAGGCCAAAAACTGCACGAGGAAAGAGGTACCCCTGCCTGCGGAGGGTCATCCGAGGCCGAACGATCTCCAATCATTCATAGATGGTATCCGCAATACGCATGCAAAGTCTGAGAAGGGTTTTCTGGAAAGCTGGAGACCCCGACAGGGTGAGAGAGCGAGAGTCAAGAACCTTGTTGCAGAATTAGCAGAGGTGCCTTATCGCGAGTCATATCTACTATCTTATCCGACCGATAAGGGAAGAGCGGGTCCACGTGCACCCGGTACGTATCTTTTTCGCCTTAGCAGGGTCCTCTGGCAGCCTCTGCCTCGAAAAGTTTTGGTAGGCAAGAAAAAAAATTCACCCTGGGCCGCCTTCCCTCGCGCTCCCCAAAACCTTCCGTCCTCCTGCTCTTTTTTCCCCCTTCCCTCATCCGCATCCCTCTCTTCTCCATCTCACAAACTCCCATCCTCACCCCTCAACGCAACAACAGTCTTCTTTTCGGTTCGTTCCAGAAAAGGACTTAAACCCTGCGTTCTCTCCACACAATCTTTCTTTCTGCCTTTTGACACTTCGCTCCAGCGAAGACAACAACGACAATCAAACACTCGCGCTCTCTCTGCACCTAGCAAACATGTCTTACGGCGGCGGATACGGTGGCGGTGGTCGCGGCGGCGGCGGCGGCTACGGAGGTGGTGGAGGCTACGGCGGTGGTCGCGATCGCAACGACAGAGGTGGTCGCGATGGCGGCTACGGCGGCGGTGGTTACAACGGGTAAGCATCCTATTGATTCCATTTCCAAACCTTGTCGGTCGGGTTCGTAAGGCTGCTATTGCCTTGGCACCGCGCACCCACGGTGTGACACCAGTGCCTGTAACGAACCTGAAGCGTCGCGTCTCGAAACGACCGCGACGCGGACTTCCGGCATTTTGGATGTTGCGAACTCTTTTCAATCGGAGAACCATGTTACTAACAGACCAGTGACAGCAATGGTTACGGTGGTGGTGGTGGTTACGGCGGTGGCGGCGGTGACCGCATGAACAACCTTGGCGCCGGCCTTCGCACCCAAGAATGGGGTCAGTATTCCCACGTATCTACGACATCAAAACAAACAAGCTAACCATCAAACAGACCTCAACACGATGCCCAAATTCGAGAAGTCTTTCTACAAGGAGCACGAGGAGGTCGCCAACCGCAGCCCTGCTGAGGTCGAGTCTTTCCGTCGCAAGCACCAGATCGCCATCGCTGGCAACGATGTCCCCAAGCCCGTCGAGACCTTCGACGAGGCTGGATTCCCCAGATATGTCATGGACGAGGTCAAGGCTCAGGGCTTTCCCGCTCCCACTGCCATTCAGTCCCAGGGCTGGCCCATGGCTCTTTCCGGCCGTGACGTCGTCGGTATTGCCGAGACAGGTTCCGGAAAGACCCTCACCTACTGCCTGCCCGCCATTGTTCACATCAACGCCCAGCCTCTGCTGGCCCCCGGCGACGGTCCTATTGTCCTGATCCTCGCTCCCACCCGTGAGCTCGCGGTCCAGATTCAGCAGGAGATTTCCAAGTTCGGCAAGTCTTCCCGCATTCGCAACACCTGCGTCTACGGTGGTGTCCCCAAGGGTCCTCAGATCCGCGACCTCTCCCGCGGTGTCGAGGTCTGCATCGCAACCCCCGGACGTCTCATCGACATGCTCGAGGCCGGCAAGACCAACCTGCGTAGAGTCACTTACTTGGTTCTCGACGAGGCTGATCGCATGTTGGACATGGGTTTCGAGCCCCAAATTCGCAAGATCATTGGCCAGATTCGTCCCGACCGTCAAACTCTCATGTGGTCCGCCACTTGGCCCAAGGAGGTCCGCGCCCTTGCGTCCGACTTCCTTACCGACTTCATTCAGGTCAACATCGGCTCCATGGAGCTGGCTGCCAACCACCGCATTACTCAGGTTGTCGAGGTTGTCAACGAGAGCGAGAAGCGCGATCGCATGATCAAGCACCTCGAGAAGATGATGGACAACAAGGAGAACAAGGTTCTCATCTTCGTCGGCACCAAGCGTGTTGCTGACGAGATCACCCGCTTCCTTCGCCAGGACGGATGGCCCGCGCTTTGTATGTCTTCCAACCCCCGTGCTCCTTGGATCTGAGCTAATATTCCTTCAGCTATCCACGGTGACAAGCAACAGAACGAGCGTGACTGGGTCTTGGATCAATTCAAGACGGGCAAGAGCCCCATCATGGTCGCTACCGACGTCGCGTCGCGTGGTATTGGTGAGTATCACACCCCCCCAACCTACATGGCAACTTCCAGCAGCCTCGTGCTGTGCTTTACTCTTATGTCTAGGGGCTCTCTTGATTGCGCACTCTTGCCTGATGCATTCGTGTTTCCTTGGTTCTCTCTGCTCCTGTGTGGAGTCTTGGTCTGGTGTGTAGCCGTTGGCTTGCTATACTCGCTGTTCCACTCTTGTGCCTCCCATATGCCAATGGTACAAGCGTGGATGTGGCATATCTTGATTCGATCAAGCTGTCCCCAAGATTCCCCAAGCCCGAGGACCCGGTACACTGAACTTTCCAGGATGGCATTTGACGCAGACGGACTGCCCTGTCTTCGACGGAGTGAAAGACGGCCCGATATGATTACCAAACATACCTGGTTCCATGCTGGAACGTTGCTATACACACCGTGAGGCGTCATGCTAACCCATTCATCAAGATGTTCGTAACATTACTCACGTGCTGAACTACGACTACCCCAACAACTCGGAGGACTACATCCACCGTATCGGCCGTACCGGTCGTGCTGGTGCCTTGGGTACCGCTGTTACCTTCTTCACCACTGACAGTCAGTTCTCCTCTTACCCACCGCTTCTCGTTTCATGATGCTAACTTCTCTATAGACTCCAAGCAGGCTCGTGACCTCGTCAACGTCCTCAGGGAAGCCAAGCAGGAGATTGATCCTCGCCTCGCCGAGATGACCCGCTACGGCGGTGGTGGTGGTGGCGGTCGCTATGGCGGCTGGGGCCGCGGCCGTGGTGGTGGCCGTGGTGGCGGTGGTGGCCGTACGTTTTTCCCCCCAAAGTCTTAGTGGTGTTTACGCTAACGGACTCCCCTTGCAGACAACGCTAACAATGCCCCTCTAGGCGGTGCCCGACGCTGGTAAAAACCTTGCCATCTGGATCATTCCAACGGCGAGGTAGTTCGTAATCCATGCGGCGGCAACTTGCGCAATTCATCATGCAAAATCGGCGTTCACGTAGACGGGAGGGTTTAGATTCGAGGTACCTGGGACATCGTTTCGGTGTACCCTTCAGTCTGGTATTTTTCCATGGCTATTTTCTTTTTTTGTGTTTCTCTATTTGCCCATATCGGATTTGGGACTGTGTGCGATATCTTCTTTTAGGCATGGCCAAACGTGGATCAGGTTGAACAAAAGTTTAAGAGGGAACGAGGACGACACGACGAAAGGTGCCGAGGACAGCATTAGAGACCTTCGTTGGGTCCAGTTACTTGCTCGACAGGCGACGACGGCATTTGATAGATGACTGTGTATACCAGGCACTGCCCTGTCGAGGGTGGCGGTAGTAATAGGTCAATCATCCTACGACATGAACTTGTGTGTTTTTTGATGTCTGATGGCGGTGTGATGATCTGATGTTGCTTGTCTTATAAACAGTTGAGCATGTGACGACCTTCTCAAGCGTTTGTGGCTGCCCATGGTGAGGTTGGTTGGTTGTTAGCTACCTCTGGTCAGACATGACGTCCCATCCACTTCTCTCCGTCACATCTCACATGTCATGTGTATTGACGCCGTGTCCTTGTAACACGATTGGCGACATTCCCCATATCCTGGATTCGAGAGAGTCTTGCTGCTAGGGCTGAGCGGGACTGGCCGACCCATGCTTCCTTCACCTTGATCTTTGGATAGAGCTGTTGCTCGACGATCGAGGTTTGCTCCTTAGGGCTCCTTGAAAGCTGGACCCTTGCTGGCTCCCTTCTTCGACGTGAGTGTTTTGGTCGAGAAAGACAAGTCATTGAAGTCTCTCTGGCCTGGGAACTCGAGAAGGGGAGGGGGGTTACGGAGATACACTCTTACACAGATAGACACCCCTTCCCGGCTTCGTGCTGGGCAGGGAGAAGGATTTCCGGCTTTTAAAATGCATCGTCGTTCGGCTGTCTGCCCCTCCATGGCCATCGGCTCACGATTATGTCCAACGAGACTTCCGGATTGATGGATTCCTATCTAGATCCCCGGTCCCCTGTTTGGCAGAGTTCCTTGATGGGCTATGGATTTTCAAGCTCTCTTGATCCCAGTAGACGCCGGCTCTCGTTTCAGCCGTACCCATTCTCCTCGTCCGCTGCTTCTACTGCTCGTGTAAGTAAAGCCACCTGTCTCTGGTAGTTGAGGCAAGGGGTCGGGAGACAGACCGAGCCGCCCCCGCCCCCGGGATCATATGGAGCTTGCTTGCATATGGAGCTCGGAGTGGCGTTTCCGTCTTTCCTCCACACCTTCTATCTGTACGCCTCCCTATGTCTCCACGTCCACCCACCCAGTTAACCGTGTGAAGCATGCCCAAGCCAAGCCCCGTCGGGTTCAACATCGATGACCAGGTCACTGTAGGCGACGAAGTATCTGAACAACAAAAGACAGGACCTAACATGTACTGCGCCTCCCATCACACAAACCTGTCTCTCCTGTGCGCGATCTGCGGTGGGGTCTACATCTCCTCGGCTGACTGCCCCATGACCATCATCGTTTGGCTCTGTTACACATGTCAGCACTCGCCCTTGTCAAAGGAAGAGACGGCACACACGACGACCAAGGCTCGTCATTTTCTCGGAGGAAACTCCATGAATTCGCCCTACACCCCTCACTCTTGGACCTTTTGGTCCCTTTCCTGAACACTGTACCTCTTCAACCCAAAAGAACAGAGCTACCGAAATGTTTCGGCCTTTGCTCCCGCTTCCTTGTGGTTGCCGTCTCCTGCACATTGTGAGGAGTTCATACCCTGGGCCGACGTCGGTTCCTCAACAGAAGTGGTCCAGGGTCCAAGAGGGCCCCAGACACACGACTGGCGCAAAAAAAGAAAGAAAAAAAAAAGAAAGAGAGAGAGAGAGAGAGAGAGAGAGAGAGAGAGAGAAAACACTCGGCGATGTCCTCTCTGACTTGTGATGGCCCGGCTCTGGCGGGGCCCAAGGACAAGCCGTTCTCGTTCAATGTCCATCTACCCAGTCATTATATCCAAACTCACCACAGCCCTCTCCCTCTCACGTCCTCACCCCTCTCGTCTCCGTATCCAATGTGTTCTGGCAGAGCCTGCGTATTCGGTCCATCAAACCAGGATCCTGCTTTCGTGCGCTAGTGAAGGCAAACAGTACCACCTAGCCGGGGAGAAGAAACTTGCCTGAGAGGTCCGGCAAGTGTCCCACCCATCCCTTGCGCTTCTTCCCCTAACATCACACATACTGCTTGTCTTCTCAGGAAAGGGAAAGGGCACCAAGGAAGAGAGACCAGGAAGTATGGATCTTATATACACGTTGCAAAGCCATTGGTAGACCAACTCACTTTGCTGTAGCGTCCTTGGAACACAAGGGACGGGTGGATGGTAGTTGGCAATTAGCAGGAGAGTGCGGGGGCGCCGGAAGCACCCAGAACATGCTCTGAAAGTGCCATGACAAAGGCACAATAGGAATCACAGAATGCACCTCACTTTAAGCCCTGGGAGGAACCTGTCTGACTTTACATTTCCGTAGCAAGAGATTCCATAGTCATGGAAGATATTCACAGCCGAGTGAGCGTCACTCCTTTAGTTGTGTGCTTACCTGAGGCACCTCAAGTGCCCTTGAAAGAAACCACTTTCCCCGGTCGACTCTGAGCACGACGGTCTCACATCAAGTCACACAAATGATCAAGTCCATGTACGCTTAGAGGCATAATTCCTAACAAAGTTCGCATTCGTACAGTGTACAGCGTTCCCGTCCAGCAAAGCCATGTGCGCATCTCCCATTCCCCCTCACGCGCCAGCCATACCAAAGTGCCTGGGACCGGTGCAACCCTGAACAAAAGCCAAGGCAAAAAAGCCAACAAAGCCAGGCCGATTGATGCCCGAGAAGCCAAGAAAGGACCCGAAACTCCCCGCTATAAGCTGATATACAACCCCCCGTGAACAATAATGAATGACCATGTCCCCATACCCTATGCCCGTTTCCTCAAAAATCAACCTGTATCAGAGCCGAGTTGCGGGACTTTGGCCGTACCATGTCTATAAACGACATTCTTCGAGATGAGAAACGGCGCGGCCTTACCCCAATAGGCGGCAGAGGCGTCAGGAAGGGGTCACTGATGCTGCTTCTGGCACATGACTGCGAGTGTCGACGACGCTTCTCCTTTGCTTCCAACCAGCGCCTGACCCCGGAGCCCTAATCCCACGAGACAAGATCCTTCTGCTTTCCGCTCTCGTCCAGCTCGACCACCGTGGCGGCGAACTCGCCCCGCTCATCCTCAGCCTCGAGGTCGTCCATCTCCAGCTCAACTTCCTCGCCGTCCTCGAGCATCTTCTTACCCTTTCGAAGGTAGTCGCTTCTGATGTCCCATCCAAACTTCCAGACCCACGTCTCGAGTTCGGAGAATGCCTGGCCGACGGCAGCCTGCTGGGGAGTGGCAAGTGAGTTGAGTGCCAGAAGCACTTCGTTGAGGCGTCGCTTGTAGACGATGAGAGCCATGCGGAGGTCGCGAGAGTATGAAGGGCCGTAGTCGAGGACGGAGCCATCAAGGTAGCGTTCGTTGTAGACAAGCTGAGCTGTGATTGTTTGTAGGAGGGCGCGAGCCAGCTCGGGGCGCTTGAGGGGCAGGGTGTAGGCCTTCAGGACGACCGAGACCAGCATGTGCCACCACTGCTGGACGCAGGCTTCGTTGCCAAGGTGCATTCCGACGATGAAAGCAAACTGCAGCTCGCCCACAATGTCGTCGTCACTGAGGCCGGTAGACAGCAAGTAGGCCGTCGCGTCGACGGCCTGCTCGGTGCGTGCGGCGCCGAAACTTTCCGCATCGTACGTTTTTGCGCCCTGGCTGAAGGTAAAGTTCAACTCTGTGCTCGCGACGACGCTGGGCATCCTCTTCTCAAGCTCGACCTCGGCGGGTAGCATCAGAGCGCCCCTTACACGGTCCGATGTGTGGACAGCCCAATCGCCGGCCTGGCGAGCGGTGATTCTGGTCAGGAGTGGGGCCGAGATGGCGTTGGTGAGCTGCTGCCAGATGTTGGTGTTCCTCGCGAACTCGGGCTCAGGACTCGAGGAGCCGGCGGTCACTGACTTGACGGTTGCGTTGAGAGCGCGGAACTGGTAGGGCGCCAGCTTGGGGTAGATGTCTTGGATGTTATCCTTTTGGAAGCGGGCCTCGACCTGGCTGGCGGGCTCGCCGACGACCTCGTTGAACTTGTCCCACTGCATGACATGAATCTTGTCCGTGGCATAGCTGATGACCCAGAAGCCGCAGCGCGTGGTGCTGGCCTCCGTCTCCGAGACCCAGAAGAAGTGCGGACCGGGAGGGATGTCTCTGACGCCGACAAACTCGCGTGCGGTGAAGGAGATGGAATCGTAGCCAACGGTGAAGTGAGTGGGAAGGTCTATGATCAGCACGATGTCGCCGCCGCCGAGAGAGTACTCATGCTGGGACGACGGCCGCTGGGTAGCAACGGCATCTTGAGGCTCGATGGGGCCCAGAGGTGGGGGCTCATCGTCGTCGGGGACGGTGTTTGGGTTCATGGCGACTTCTTGCGACCGAGACGAGTCGACGGGTTGGTGAAGGTGCAGGGAGCCGAGGGGATGGGCGCCGGTGACGCGGATGGATTTGCAGGATGGAGCCGTGGTGGAGACGGAAGAGTCGGACTTTGGCAGGCCCGAGTTTTTGAAGAGGGCGGGCCGGACGGGGGCGTCGATAGAGGCGCCGGAGGTCATGTTTTTGGAGATGATGGGAAGAGGCCCCACTGCCGTCCGAAGTCGAGAATAGACGGGAAAATAGAAGAAGGCAAGAGAATATGCAGACTAAGTCTGATGGGGTATCAATCGGGTCGCAGCAGAATATGCTCGTGAAGCAACGTTGTGACGAGGATAGTAGAAGAAGAAGAAGAAGAAGAAGAAGAAGATGATAATGATGATGATGCTGACGAAGGGGAAGAAAAATTGGTAGGCAAAAAAGACAGGGCGGCGAGGCAAGGCTTGTCGATGTCCCGGCAGGGGTTTGCGTGTAGAAGAAACAACGGAAAGAACGAGCGAATGGTGGTGATGAACAAGGTGGGTGCTGCCTGCAGGTTTTGAGGCGACTTGGGCCTTGGGCAAGCTGTTTTTCCGGGAGAATGCTTACAGCCGGGGGAGTATGTAAAGAAGAGGTGCAAACAAGGTATGGGAGAAGAGGCCAAGCCAAGTAGCAAGGAGGTTTTGTAACACGAGACGACGACACGACGTGACGGGATACAAGGTGCAAACGGCGGATGAGTGCGAACGCTGCCGAGCAAGGTGAATAGGATGGGAAAAGCCCAAGGACAGAGGAAGGAGAGAGAAAGATCGCGGAATGCAACCCTGCAGAGGACGGCAGCGACCAAGATGTATGATTGTCTGGCTGGCCCGGTCATCATCGATCATACCTTCCTTTCCTTCTCATCCACCCATCTCTTGCCTCCTCCCTCCTCTTCTTACCGGCTGAAGGGTTCCTTCCTCCAGATGGCAATCAATTACCCTCCCCCGCCTTCAAGCCTAATGCTTTTTCCTCCCCTTTCTTCGTTCCGGACCTTTCTCTGTCTCTGTCTCTGTCTCTCTCCCCTCCCCCTCCTTATTTTAGGGTCGTTTCCGGTCGAGACAATGCGGCAGCAGCAGCAAGGAGAAGGAAAGCAACATGCACTTTTCAGCTGCGGTGACCGACCATGTTCCAGGTTTGAGGACTGCAGACTACGTCATCGGTAACCTGTGGTGAGATTAGGTGTGGGAGGCAAAAGGGGAGATGCGGCACGGGTAGCCGAATGAATTAGGGGGAATGGCGTGGCTGTCGCCAGAGAGACCCGGGCGGTTCGGGCGCTGAAGCAGTGCCCTTTCCAGTGGACTTGCGACCACTGTCATCAGGGGCGCGATGGCGATAGCGATAAGCGAGCCTCTGCATCGCAACATTCCACGGCACCGTTCCAGACGGCCAGGACCCCGACCAACACATGCGGACACGTTCTCCCGTTCTTGCGACATGCACACCACCTGACGTGCTGACGCTGGTGTTATGAGGAAAAAGACGAAAATGGATTGATGACGACGGAACAAAAGTCCAGCTAGCTTGAGCGTTGCATCTTCCAATCCTGCCCATGGTGCTCAAGCTCACGCTAGACGGACCTATCATCCCATACCACGGTCCTCCATCCAAACAACGCTCCCTCCAGAAATGCACACCGTCCGTTGCGTCCGTTCCGTCTCAAAGCAGGCCGCCCCCGCTCCGAGCGACATCCGTGTGCGACCCCACCCTTCCGTAACGGAACTCGGGATCAAACACCACGCAACCCCACCTCCATTCGAAATGCTTATCCGCGTCTCGCCAAAGAGGAAGAAAAAACTCCGCCCGCGCCCCATCCCAACCGGCCGAGTCCTCCCTCTCCCTCTCAGTCCTTGACGTTGCAATTGGGGGCCAAAAGCCTAAGTGCATCCGTACAGATCCAGTCTAAACGCAATAAACTAACATGAGCGCTAGCATCATCGACATCAAGGATTAAGGAAACAGGAAACGAAGCATTCCACGCTTCCTGTCCTCCCACCCCCCCTAGGCTGCAACCCCGGTTCCTCCCCCGCTGCTCCCGTCTTCTTGGGATCGATTCTCTCGACCTCCACCTCGAAGGGAGGATCAAGGGACCGGTCTAGAAATCCGCGCTACAGGGACTGCTACCTTTTTTCTTTTTTTTTTTTTCCTTTTTTTCCCCCCTATTCTTTCTTTCTTTCTTTCTTTCTCTCTCATTCGTTCCTTCTCGAACACTTCTTCGGGTCGGACCCCCAATCGCCAAGGTTGCCGAAAAGAACAAACTATGAAATAATTAATTTTTTTTCGACACTGAACAACCCAAGAATCTTGCTTTCCCGCCTTGCCTGTTCTGTTCAAAACTAGGAACAGACAGTAGTCTTCCTCCCAGAAAAACCCCGGCCGTCTGGTTGCACTAGTCTAGAACATTGAAATCTTTGAGCTGCTGCGGGACGGGACACAGAAACAAACATTGTACACTTCTTCACACGCATGGTGTCGACAACCGGTACTCGGGGAAAAAGAAAAAAAAAAGACAAAAAAAACAACAACCATGTTTTGACCTCACCTGCTTCCCTTCCCGTTTCGGGCGATACACTTTGATAAATACGTAGTAAAAAGCACCGCACCCTACGCACAACAGCCTGCCACGGGTGCCACGGGTGCCACGGGGACCACGGGAGCGCTCACTACCTTGAGGTTGTACCGCCCGAGGTCACCGCTCGTTGCTCGCATTCGAAGCAACCAGAGAAACAAAAAACAAAAAAAAAAGGAAAGAAAAGAGAGACGTCCATTCGTCTTTCGCAGACTTGCACCGCCTCACCGGCGGCTCGCCGACCTCTTCCATTCTCAACTCTGCGGACGCGAACCCAAACCCAACGTCCCCAAGCTCATCGCGAGAAACTCAATTGCAGACAACATCCGCTTTCGACGACCCCGCAGCGCCCTGCCAAACACCCTGCCACTAAACCTTGACCACACGCGGCAACGAGAAGTGTAGTGTATAGACATGCAAGCCTTCTGCCAAATTGTATTGTATCCCTCCCCCACCCCCAGCTCCAACTCAACTTTCTTCCTCCTCAACTTCGAACTTTGCCAATCCGACTTTACGAACGAGTGGCAGGGGAGAGAAAGAAGAAGAAAAAAAAAGAAAGAAAGAAAAGAAGGAAATCATATTGCATTGATTATCAAGCAGAAACCAGATTAGAGAAGCACTTGATTCATCTATCCAAGCATGCCAAGCTGCCTACCTGCAGCCTTCCGCACGCAGGGTATCACAAAGGAAGAAGGGGGAAAAGGAAGGAGAGAAAAAAAGCACCCCAACCAACATTGCACAAACACACGCACATCCCATGCGGTGGCGCATCCATCCCTTAATCCTATTGATTATCCGTCTCTCTTGTCCGGCCCCATCGCGCTTTCACATACATGCACGCTCTCACTCTCTCGTTCTCACGCACGCACGCACTCACGCACGCCGCTGGTGCTAGCTGGTTCCGTAGCGTCGGTTACACAAAGATCCTTTCTCTCCGAAAGGCCATTCCTTCCGTGCCTTCCTTTCCCCCCACCTTCCCCCTTCCCGGTACATCCACCACTGCCATTCCTCCCGCACCGTACATGCCAAGTACTAGAGAAGAAGGAAAACGAACGTTCCAATGTTATGAGATGTTTTTCGTTTGTGGGGGGGGGGTTTCTTTAAATTTTATTTTCTTTTAGGAAATAGGAATGGAAAAGAATACAAAGACACTGATACGCCAATGATCCAAACAGCAGGCCAATACACGCCAAGCAGCACAATCTTGTAACGAAAAAAAAACCCCAAAAACCCCCAAAAAAAACCCTGTCTCTCATCCATGTCCGTCTGTCCGCCTTATGCACGTAAGAAGCCACCACCACCACACACACACACACACACACACACACACACACACACACACACACACACACATATACGCATGCACACAAACACACGTATGCGCCAGAGACTCGGGGCTAAACTCGCAACGGAATGGTGACACCACCACTACCACATCCTCGCTCCCCCCCCCGTGGTTCGCCATCTGCGTCATTCCACCAACACCAACGTCGACAATCCTGGTCTGCCATGCCAGTTCTTCAGCAGCCAGCCACCTGGTTGTTATTTCCTTTTTCCTTCCAAGCCCCAGCCTCAGCCTCCCTACACACCGTGTTCGTCCAAAACCCAACGACTTGGCTGCCAGACTCAAGCTTTGCTCCTTGTTTTTCTCCCCAGTCTGCTGTGCTGGATCCAAGGAGGATACTCCTTTACTTTGGCTTTGCCTTGTCGAGGTCATCTCTCTCGGCATCTCCCGATTCAAGCCAGGCTCAAGGAACCTTGTTATGTGTTGCTGAAATTTTTTGCATTTCCTTTTCCGCAACTACCAAAAAAAAAGAGCAATCTCAACTATCAAACGCAACTTGTCGACGCCCGAAACGTCCGTGTATGTGTAGGTATCTCGGCCACTCCAAAGGTCCGTCCCTTGCCAATCCTGTGCTTTCGCCCTCTACCGAGAAAAAAGGTACCCGTTTTCCGAAAATCCTTATCGCCGCCATCCGAGAAGAGCACAATTCTCCCCCGAGGGACCCAAGTCTGAATAGGAAAAAAAAAGGTATCGTCTGCAAAGGATGGAGTCATGGCCCGAAAGCGTTCCCGACTCCTAGAGATGCTGTTCCTCCCTCTTCCCAACGTCTTCCGTTTCGACAGCAGCGCGGGGCTCTCGATCTGCCTGATTTGCGTGTCGAATGCGCGGCGTCGTTGAGTCGAGGTCAGCTCGTCGAGATGGACGTGCCTCAAACGCATCCCCAAATAAGACCTCAATGGGCCAACCAAAGCGAGCCTCCACCCATTTCGTCAAATCATGACCGCCCTCAACCGTCCTCATAAATGCAGAAACCACACCGGTCCTAGGAAAAGCCATTGCCCAATGCATCATCTTATGTGGAGAAAAGAGAACAGAAAAATAAGGGACGTCGCGTCGTAACGCGATGCCGTTGAACAAGCCTCAGACGGGGTGTATCCGAGGCGTCGATGAAAATGGTCAAGTGCCGCATCGAAACCATGCTGTGCGTGTACTCGATCGAAACGTGGGAATCCGAAAGCCATGATGGGACGGATCGCTTCGTAAACCAGAATTTTGCCGCGCGTCTAATAACCGAAGGAGACGAAGTTGAAAATTCGTAGTATGGACATATGCGGATGAGGGGCTGTCGTCGTGCGGAAGGAAACCCGATAATGTACAAGTCCTTTCCTCCTCCATCAATTACGGTTGGGTCCTTTCCGATCGTGGGTTAGCCTGTCTCAGTGGCTAGACGTCTGAGCGCCGTTATCTGCCTGTACAGTTAGCTCGCCGAGCTCGGCATATTCCTGGGATTCCTAACTCACGCGAGCTATACATGCTCTGGTTCGGCTGGCCGTACGGCGACTGGGGCTGGTAGTTGGCCGAGTACATGTGAGAACCGTTATACTCGGGAAGAGGTTGCTGTGCTACACCGCCAGCAGACGGAGGAGCAGGGTACTGCGAAGGTTGGTAGCCAATTGGCGGGAGCTGAACCTGACGACCACTGGCGTATGCAGATGCAGACGATGTGCCGTCAGGTCCGGACTGAGGGTCGCCTGAGCCGTTCTGAGCAGCAGCGGCGGCGGCAGCGGCAGCCTGGCGCTGACGTTCCTCCTCAGCCTTTCGTTGCGCCTCCTCTTCCTTTTTGCGCTGCTTCCACTCCTTGCGAATCTCCTTGAATTCTGCGGACCACAATGTTAGTTTCAAGCTCGGCTGTCAAACTGATTCTGGTGCCTTGATCCGCGCATACGGGGTAACTCATGGCCCATGGCATTGGGTCCGTGGTAGGCAAAAATGTGGCATTGGCACCGCTGGTCCCGTGCGCCGCTTGGCACGCAAAATGCGATCAAGGCCACCGCACAAGAACGTCGAACCAACCAGGAAGAGGTCGCGTCCCCTGGGGATCACAAACACGTACCTTCAGGTGTCCTCTTCTGTCCATGGGACTGCATGGTGACGTGTGCGTTGAGATGGTTCAACGTGCCGTAGGCCTTCTCACAGCCGTTCCAGCCGCACTTGTACATGCGTTCGATTTCCTCGTAGCGTCGACGGGGTCGCTTGTGCTGCTGGGCACCGGGGATCGGGACGAAAGAGTACACCTGGTTGCCAAACTGTTACGTCAGTACACTGATTCTCGCCTGGGGATGAAAGTATGCGCGCGTGCCAGTCTTTGATCCCGCGTCAATTGGCGCGCTGCCGATACTTGCAGAGACCCCTTCCTTCCTTTGGCACTTGTTTCCCACCACTCAATGCAGGGCCATCAAGGTTGACGAAAATTTTGCCGTCAACGGAGGAGGGACCTCCCAAGTTCACACATTCTGGCCCGACGCGCCGGCACACCTCGAAAACTTCATCGCCTGCTAGCTTCACTTACCTGGTTGGGACGTCCCTGGGGAGGGGCAGAGCTCGGCGTCGGGGGGAAGACGTGACTGGCGGGCGTCAGAGGACCGGCGCTATGTTGGCCGTAGCCGGTCCAGTCGGGTCGGGGTTGCGCGTAGGCGGGATGCTGATAGGAATGCGACATGTCTCCGGGAGGAGGACCGTAGGGAGAGTGCTGTCCGTATGCGTAGGTCGGACTCGGCGCCGCTATCGACGGATCTATGGGTACATCGTGGTCAGACTTGGGCATCGGGACCTGATGGTTACGTCCATCCTGCTGGGGCAAAGACGGACTGCTTGCTTGTTGCGCCATGCCTCCGCTGCTTCCGTTATGGTTGCTAGCTGGATGGTATGATCGCTGAATGTGTTCAGGAAAAGATCCTGACCGCGCAGACGGCGGGTAGACGCTGTACTCCGAGGTGGGAGTCGCCGAGGTGGAGTAGTTACTGGGGCGGACCTCCTGCTGGGTCGCGTATTGCGCAGCAGATGCGTGATCTGCAGATGAACCTTCAGAACGAGTGTCGCCGCAGTTGCTTGGGTAAGGCGAAGGCAAACCTGACTGCGAGTACTCGGTAGCACTGCGTTCCATAGAGGTACTGAGCGAGGTGAGAAGCGAGCTGATGGCAGCGGCTTCAGGGCGGGAACCTCCAAGCTGTGGCGAGCCTGAAGAGAGCAGTGATGCGTGGTTGTCAACGAACTGGTGTTGCGTTGGGACCAAGAACATGCTACAGTTCAGCGGAACGTCTGGGGTCGCAAAGAATGGCCGGAGAGTCCTTAGTTCTCAAGCCAACGGCAGGTTCGCAGGTTCGGTGGGAGGCGGTGCCTTTCTTTTTCTTCCGGATTCAAGAGGGTTGATGGGTTGGCTCGAGACGCGGTCTTTCAAGTAGCGGGAGTGGGCTTGTACTTGAAGAATGAAAAGAAGGATGATGGAAGAGTAGTAGTAGACGAGTGATACCGGGAGTAAAGTGAGACTTGAGGCGGCGCGACGATGGTGTATAAAGATGGCGGCCAAGATAGCGCGGACCACCCAAGGGCTCGGGATTATGGTTAAATGGGGATGTGATGACAACAAAGTCGCTAGCCACGGCCCTGAGCGAAGATCTCTTGAAGTGGCAAGGATAGCGTTGTCTTTGCCAGATCACGGAAAGGACGCCTCTTTTTTTTTTTTTTTTCCTGACTCTCTTTCTCGCTTTGGCTGAGGAGAGGTTGACTGTAATGCCTGGGGAGAGCGGCACTAAAATAGTGCGCTAAGTAGGTAATGGATGGGCTGGGCTCTCCGCTTGAGTTTTGGCCGAGCGGTCTCTTAGCGTCAGGATCGGAGATAGGGCAGGGGGGAGGGGGGGACAGGCCCACGAGCTGGGTGTGGTGTATGGGTTTTGGGACAAAAGGCGGCGAACAGTACCGTAGGCGTAGGACCAGGTACACTGAGGGAGAGAGAGGAGAAGAAGGGAGGTAGGGAGGGCAAAGGTTGGGTGGAGAGCAGATGGAGGATGGGATGTCGAAGCGTTCCTCTTTGCGTATAGCGCAGGGTGTGTCTCGTCTTTGATCGGGATTGGCGTCTGTCTGAATTTGGCCTGGTCTGAGGTCGGGACCTGACTTTGACGAGATGGCAGATGGGATTTCCGAGAAAGCGACTGGTTCTTGTCTGATCTGGCGTTGCGGGATGCAGAAGATGCAGCTGTTGCGATGCAGAAAAAGCGACAAAGCACTTGCAGTCGAGAGAGGTAATGCGCGCAGTATGTGGTGGTGAGTTGCGAGTGATGCGTGGGTGTGCAGCAGCGCAGTACAGCGAAGTGTCGAGATGCGCAAGTTGCGCGTGTAGACTGGCAATGTTCAAGCAGACTCAATGTGAGGTCTAGCTGAGGTGGGTGGTGGGCGTTGATGCTTGTGCGTGCGGTAGGGGGGCGTGGTTGGCCTTGGCCTTGGTACTCAATGGCAAGGTAGGTGGGTGGGTGGGTGGGTGGATTCCCCTGTTCCGACTGTAGTGTGTACTCGAGTCGACTTGGACTCGACGACGTCGACGTGAGGTACGTGCGGCTGCTACTTGGACGAAGGCAAGAGCGTGTGTTTGTGCGAGTCGCTGGGGTAGTGCGTTTTCCCGTGGTGCTAAAGGTGAAGTAGCGCGGGCGGAGTACGATAGATGAAAGAGAACAAGACCCTCTCTTTTTTGTGTGTTCTTTCTCTTGTCGAGTGTCTCCTGTTTCGTCTTTCGCTCTTTCTTGCTCTGCTCGGTGAGGCAAGTGAGGGAAAGGGAAGGGTGAAGGGGGTAAGGGGGTAAACCCAATGAAGGTTAATGACGAGGGGGAGTTCGATCTTAGCGCCGTTCCCGGGAGAAAGACGAATTTAATACTTGCGACGGAAGAGGGAAAGACAGAATGGGGTAGGCCCTCGAGGAAATAATGGAACACACCTGAGTGACGGGGTCAGCGCGAGGGCTGATTTGCAGCGGGTGGAGACGCGACGACAGCCTGAGGTGAAGTGGGCACGGAGGAGGGTGGAAGGATGAAGGGTGAAGGGTGAGAATCGAAAGAGGGATGGGTAGGAGGAGCCTGTCTGTCTGGATTGTGAGTGGCAGGCAGACGACGTGTGTCCCAGAGGGAGTGAAAGGAGTAATTGGCTATTTGCGACGGATAGAGGTACGGATAGAGGATTGGAAAATAACCCAAGAGAGGAGTCGATGGAGGACAACTTTTCTGTGTGTCTGTCTGCCTCCGTGCTTTCCCCTCGCCCTCCCTCCCTCTCTCTCTTTCTCTCTCTCTCTCTCTCCTTCGGTCTGTCCCTCTCTTTCTCTCTCCCCCCATCCTTCCCACCAAGTGTTAGGTGTGCGGCGTGAGGCGTGGGAGACAGGATGGAAATGAGAGAGAGGGAGAGACTGATGAAAGGTACGTATCCCCAAGGTAATCGTACCTTGTTTAGTCATCAGTTGCTGTCGTCGTCGTCGTCGTCGTCGTCGTCGTCTGCGTCCCTCGTCCTTGGGGTGTGTGGATTGATAGGTGACGGGGGCGAGCAAGATAGAAAAAGATGCGCCTTGTAGGGTAGGTGTGGAAGACAAGTGGAGACATCTGGGACACTGTGAGAACGACGGTACATATCGAGATCCTTGTTGCGAAAGTTTGGAGGCGGGAGTTGATTCCGAAAAGAGACAGGCGGCATGTACGAATTGGGTGTCTTCGCCGAAAGTCTGCCACAGGGTTACTGGCTGCTGCGAGCACCGAGCTGGGGGTGAAGTTCAGATTCCAGAGCCCGCTTTCCAGGAGGTGTGCATCTCGTGGCTGAGGAGGTCGACATGGAAGCACAGGGCAGGTGGCCAAGTTTCGAGGGGACGTATCTGTTTTTTTTTTCTTCCCCCGATGCTCTCTGGGTACGTACCAGCCGGGCCCAAATCGGACAGCAGAGCGCAGGACGCAGCGGCGGCATGAGCATGAGCATCGCCAACCAGGTGGCAGGTGGCAGAAGGTGGGCGGCAGGTGCAGGCGCGCACTGGCTGGTGACGCTACGGCCAACGGGTGCCCAGATGAACGACGATGATGTGTGCTCCAAACCCGCTGACTGCGGATGATACCTCACTTTACGAACTAAATCTGCTAGTTGAGGATCTCTCATCTTGGCGACGCCCCTCGCTGGATGCCGGGGCTAGCCCAATGTGAGGTGGCTTGACGGAATGACTTGATACCTCCTAGCTGTGTCTGTGTGCATGTCGACGATGGCGTCGCCAGCTCTTTGAAATGCATTGCATTTTCTTGGTCAGCATCTTCTTTCTCATCTCACATCCATCCCCCATTGGACGTTCCACAGCGCGACGCATAGGATGAAACGAATGAATCAATGAAATGGCCAAGTGGTCTAGATTCAGGGCCTTCCTCCTCTGCTCTAACGACTGCAAATCATACCGATGAGAATGGCTGCCGCGTCCCGTGTCAGATTGATTTTTCACCTAGAGACTCAGTGAAGCTTGCCTGTCTCTGGGCTGGCAGGACAGCCTGCGGTCCGCGGGGCTATGTTTTTACTGGTCGTGTTCATCACCCATTTGCCGAATCTGCTGGGATGGTCGTAGATACTCGGAAATTTGCCAATGCCCATTGCGTCGCGAAAACATATGCTCGATGATAATGATATTATTATTACTCGGCCTGGAACCAGCAAAAAGCATGACACAGGGCGTGGTTTACGGGAGGGTGTGACTTGAAGGAGTGTCTGACTTGACTCCCCAATGGCCTTTGTTTAGTTGTCTTTCCAGAAAGTTGTCGAGAGCAAGTCGGATGGAGTTATGAAACCCACGAACAATGCGGCTTTGCTGAGGGCTCGTCTATTCACGATCGCGGCCGTCTCCGATGGGAATTGGGAAACCCTCCTGCCTGAAAGCACCGCAAAAAAACAAAAACAAAAAGCTTCTTTTCCTAGCTCCCCTTCTCCGTCTCTAGGCCTGGAGATCGGGATCCCGAGGGCTGTTGCAGCTGCCCGGGGCCGGATCCGCCGACTCTGACTCGTGGGCAGGGGCTCACCTGCACAAGGACTAAACAAAGGAGAGCGCGATTACGTGCAACAACTTGGGCCAGCCTGCCAGGAATCACCGGGTCTAGTGTACTGTAAGTGATCGAAGATGTTTCCAGGATCCCGTGACGCGGAGGGTTGGATCGATGATTTGTACGTGACTGACCGGCCGGTGTGGATTTCCGGTGTTTGGATTGTCCAGTGTGCTCGATGGAGGAATGATGGTTGAGACCGCCCCTCCCATTCCATGGTGCCACAACCGCACCAGAAATGGTCACAGGGGGGGATGAGAGAGGCGCGAGATGGGGGCCAAGGGTTGAAAAATTCCATCGGGCCTGATCCTGGCCGTGCTGGGCATTGTTGTGCAGTACATAGTATTTTCCGGAACACGGATATTATGGCCAGACCACCCAGAGTGGTAACGATGGTGGTTGTGCAGCCAGAGCAGAACCAGCAAAGCCGCGCAGCGCAGACTCCAAAGTGAGAGGAGAGCAGAAAGCTCAGAGGCGTGAGCGTGGCCCCAGCCTCAAGAACCCTTGTTCCCTGCTCAACCTCTGGGATTTTTGCGGTCGAGGTTCCTGGCGGGTGGGAATCGCAACTCTTGGCGGCGAAGGGGGTGTGAGTGGCCGAGAAAGGGCGTGGCAAAGCCATCTAACTGGCCGACACGACGTTCGCATGCACACCCAGACATGCTGTCCGCGGTAGAAGACAAGCCTGGACACGACGACATGCCGAACTGGATTGTGCTGCACGACCACCTGCTCATGGTGCGGCTGCTGCTGCACCTCCGGATGCGTGGCACTCCTTCTGGACAGCAAGTTGCAGGTATTGGACGCGTTCTTGGCCTTTGATCTTGAGGACCGCGCAAGGTCGTTGCTTGGTGTCGTCTGGGTGCACAACTCGTATACCCTATGTCATCTTAAATCACATGAGAATGTGGTGTAGTGTTGTATGTCGAATCGAACGTCTTGTCTGCCTGTGCTCTAGGTCTTGATTATGCGCGGCGCCAAGGGGGCAAGTCGACGGCTGCTGAGCCTGGGTCTTGCATAGAAAACCTGGAGTCTGGAGATGGCCTGGTAAGGTCCTCGATGCAGGGAAGATGAATAATAAGGCGGCCAGCCGTAGGCACGGCACGTACATGGACTATGGTAGACAGAAGAAAGGAGTTAGTGCCAGAAAGGAGACCGATGGCCGCGCTGCGGAATGGGAGCGTGGGCTCAGGTGAGTGCGTTGAGGTAGGCATCGAGCGTGTGCCTCGGTACCGAGCGAGCAGCAACAACAGTGCAAGCTGAAGGTTGGCGACGGTCTTGTCGTGCTGCGTAGGAGATCATGGTGGGTGAGCAAGGTCCAGGACCGGAATGCCGCGGCCGCGGAGCAGCTGAGGGAACGGCACCGTGGGTTAATTTCTTCCCCCCCCTGTCCTGCTGGCATTATGGTATGTTTGCTGTGCATATATGGGGTTCCCTGGCATTGGACTCTGGAAGCAGCCGCTAATGGTCTTTTTGCCTTGCTTGTGGCACCAAGCTTGGCGTGTACTTACAAGCTGGACGCGAGGGAAAATCGACGAGTGGGCCAACGGAGACGACGGGCTCTATGTCTGTGTCTGTGTGTTGGTCAGAAGGATACCGCAGAAAAGAATGGCATCCACCTCGCCTGCATTTCCATGGAGCATCGGGGTGCCAGGAACGCCGGAAACAGAGAACTGTAAGCCAAGAAAAAAAAGCCCAGCAGCATGTGAGGTGAGTGAGAATGTGGAGTCTGGTATGTGTTGCGGTAGGTAAGGCACATGTTCCGGCGGCGGCTCAGAGTGGATATCCTCAAAGCGAGAGAGAGAGACAGAGAGAGAGAGAGAGAGAGAGATAGAAAGGATATGTTGCTGTACGCTACCAGAGACAAGGTAGATGTACAGTCAATCACGCCCGAGGGAACCGAGAGGCGAGGTATCGTGAGATTTGGCGGGTGAACAAAAGACAACGAGGGCAGGTGGGTGAGGGCGACCGAGGGCGACCAGGGAGGAGCAAGTGGACTGGGGAATTTTGGGATTCGGGGGACTTGGGGCAGTTGCTCCAAGACATGATGCCAGGGTGAGCGAGCAATGAGGGAAGGAACGCGAGATGGTGGGTCTTTCCCTCTCCCCTGGACTGAAGGTCACATCACGGTGTGGTGGGGACATGGACCGAAAGCCCAGGCCCCAGAGAACAGAGATCTGCGCCTTTTTCTGCGCTAGCCTCATAGACCATTTTGTGGGATCATCTTGTGGCTGGGCCCACCTTCTTTTCTGCCTCTCTTCTGCATGCCCTTTTTATTTTTTATTTTTTTAACCTTTCCCTGCGAATCCCCTGCGAATCAATCGGCGAGTGATGCGTGACGCAAGGTGAAGACTGATGTTCCCCTGCACGTTGCCTCGTCTTAGCTTCAGAGGTCTTGGGAGGAGGGGCTGATGTGCCGACTCATCCATCTGCCACTGGCCACTGAAAAAGAAGCCCTGGTCGATCGTCGAGATGCTCGGTTGCCGTTGCATTGGCATTTGCAACAGGATCACACCAAACTATCATCACCCGCCCGCCGGAACCTATGTGCCTGTGAAGCGACCATCGCGCATCCTAAGCGTGTCAGGACAAGAGGCGCCGGTCCCAGCAGAGTCCCAGGTTGCAGATATGAGCCTGTCTCTGCCTGCATGGGGTTGCCTATCAGTGAGTGCATTGTATATTTGCTGTCTGCGGCCCAACACAGGAACAGCACTGCCGTCTACCAATTCATACACTGTGCCCATTTCTCCATCGCCGTCGGATCCGTCATTGTGAAGGTCGGGTCGTCTCGGCACGGCGGTCGCGGAATGGCAATTTCTCATTCGTGTCCATTCGTACTCGACTGCATCAGGCAAGGAGCAGCCCGTCTGTCTGGATGGGGACTCGGTCTCGTCCGTGTCCTCATCCGACGGCGGAGGCTGCGACAACATTAGAACAAAGAAAGCAAAGACCTCATGGTGTCGTTCAAGGGGGGAACATGAAAGAGGGACTTGCCGTGTGGTGCCCGCGATCTAGACTCCGCGGGTGTGGGACCCTGACTCGGGCGGAGTTGAAGGAATGCTTGCGCTGGAGATGATCCCAGTAGACGAAAAGAGCATAGACTCTTCGGGGACTTCTGAGCCCGGCGCGTTGAACACAGCACTAGTCCCGACAGGCGTGACGGGGGCCACGGGGCTCTGCTGCCAGAATATTCTCCGCCCGCGACAGAGATTGTGTGACGGGATAGAGAGTACAAACAAGTGGATTCGAGTGGGCTATGGGTTCTCGTCTGTGGTCTGTAAAAGGATATTCGGCCATTTGTTCGTCGACTTTGCTGACAGCTCGGTAACAACGCCGTCGGGCAAGACGAGACCCCGTGTCAATTGTTCCACAGCACAGCCTTACACATGCATACGATGGGCGAAAGCAAGTGGCAATATTCAGACCCCCAGGGCCCTTGAGTCTCGGGGGGTTGTCGAGTTGTCGAGTTGTTGAGGGATGTTGCTGGCGCCTCGGACCGTCGCAAAGGTTATTTTGGCGCGCCAGTCCAGGACTTGGGATCAAACGGTGGTCTAAACTCTTTGGTTTGGCGATCGCCCAGAAACTACGATGTCTAGGGGTTCGGCGGTTTCCTACACTTGTTCTGTTAACTCGTGTGGGGCCCAAAAAATCGTTTCCTAAGCAGCAACGACTGATGGTCCTGCGACAAGAATAGCTGTTGATGGGACGAAAGCGCGGCCTTTCTGATTTGACTTTCTTGACCTCCCGCCCCCCCGGCTGGAAGTCGACCATCATCGGACGGCTCCAATGGCTGCGTGACCTGGAGACGAAGACTGAGACAGACGAAAGTGCCTACCTTCGTATTTGCGCAACGAGCCTATGGTCGATCAGTGAGCATCGTGGCCGTCACCCCCCTGTAACGCTATGAGAAGAACAACAGTGTCATCACCACCACCGTCAAGAGAGGATTGGCCCGACTGATTCTCGTCGGAGACAATTGCCCCTGAATTGGGAAGCATTGCTGGTGTCCCTCTGCTGAGATGGCACGTGTCTCCTGACACAAGGTGTCTGATGTTGTGCTTGTCCCTGTCAGCCATCAGTGGTTCGGGGGCTATCTTAGCGTTTCCCCCGCAAGTTCGAGTTGTCAAACAAGTTCTCAAGCTAAGCGTGGGTGGGCGCCGGCGCAGGCGCTGGCTCATCCTGTCTCGAGTTTCTCATCCACCCTAGGAAGAGAGGCGACGCGACGTACAGGGAGTGATGACTGAACGCACAGGCAGTCGAGCTGGCGGCAGCCCTGAAGCAGGCGGACATTAAAGACCTGAACTTAATTTACCTCTGAGTGTTGGCAGGGAAGCTGGTAGCTCCAGAAAGACAGGTTGACAGGGCAAAAGGGGCGGATGACAAGGAGAGCGATGCCTTTGGCTGGGTTGGCCATGGCTTGTCTCTGCGATCTTGGAATGTCGATCTCGGCTGGAATGAATATGAATGCTAACAAGAAGGCGGAGTTGCGATCGGTTTGCCGAAAGCCGTCAGGAATCGTCGCTCGCCTCGAAGTTGGATCACCGATGGAGTTGATGTGCATCATCCTGTCCCGCCGAGGTACAGAGCACCGAATCTCGATACGGGTGTGCTATCTCATTGTGACGAGGCTTCTGGCCGGCCGGAACTTCAATGCCCTGTTGTCCTCCTTTTCGGTCGAAGGGGTGGGTTTCCTGGAGAGCAGTGCGTCAGATGTTACTTGCGAGAGGTAGCCTCGGGGGCAGGGGAGGGTGGGAGGGATGGTTGAGGCTAACCGGAAACGCACCTAGCGGCATCCGCTCCTTCGATATTGAAATGGGATTGTCGCTTATGCTTGCCAGTGCCCCCTGTAGTCAGCCACCGTCAACAACACCAAACAGGAGGACAACGACGCCGACGGGCACCCCCTCCAGGTTCGACTCTGTCGCAGCTGAGATCTGCCGGGTGCGGATTTACCAGGAATACCGAGCCAAACGCGAGACGGGGGGGAGGGGGCGGCGGGGCAGAGGGGGGAAAGGTGCTTCGCAAGGAATAAAGAAGACAGGGGAGACAGGGGAGACGGGGGGGGGACACGCAAGGAAGGGGTAGCCCAGTACAGCCAGCCAGCCCTCTAGGCAGCATTCATTGGGTTCCTTGCAACTTGCAATGCTGCTCTATTCTCCAATACTCGGCTTTCCCTGCATTCAGATTCCCCCCCTCCTCCGTCCTCTACCATGCCATTTCTCGTTGCCCCGCCTTGGTCGCCGCATATCAAGCCCCCCCTCTTTACCTGTGCAGAGTTAAGTATGCCTCAGACTCCAAGAATTTCCCAGCGGGTTGGGGCGCTGGGTGACCCCTGAAAGCTGTCCCAGTGTCCAGGCCGGGAGGGTAGGGGGGACATGTTCTTCCTTTCTTCCCGTCTTTGCCTCGCTTAGCCCGTGACAGCCTGCAACCCTGCCTGAAGGCGGCGGCGATGACTATTCGACCCCCAGGCTAATTTGCCCTGTGATGTGGGCAGAGGAGATTGAGATTGAATCCCGCATGTGCATGCGGCCTGCGGAGTTGATAGTCGGAGTGTGATAGTGAAATGTGAACAGGGGGCCCGCGGAAATACATGGTCAACTTTGATATGCGTGTCGTGGGTTGGAACCGTCAGCAGGACGAGGTCGAAGAGGAGGCGATGTGCAGAAGCCACGCCTGTCGAGCGACAGCGGCGGCGACGGTGACGGTAACGGTAACGGTGAAGGTGAAGGTGAAGGAGCGAGCAAAAGGCTGACGGCAGACAGTGGCACGGCCTCGGCCGGAAGGGGCCGCTTGGACGGGCGACTGGTTGCGCTTGCTCGGTGAGGCACATCCCTCCAATATCGAAAGTGCCTCACCTGGCATCGGGTTATCTGATTGGCTCATTGACCCACACACTGCGCTCCCGCCTCCCATCACCACACCTGTAAAAATCCAGAAGTACCAGAACTTTCATACCGCCCGGTACCGCACCTTTCTCACAGCCAGACGAGCGGGTCCCCACAAGATGGAATCTTCAGCTGGGTCACGATGGCAAAGAATAGCAATCACCCACGAAAAGATCATGGCACGGAGCATGTGGTAATTGCGTGTGTCACAGGTGATGGGGAGCGTCTCCCCCCCCAAAGAAGTCCTCGCTCCTCGACTTTGACCTCGACCTTCGGAGAAAGTCCGCAGTGACAAGTGCACACAACCCTTCGCTCGCTCTCTCTCCCTGCTTGGAAATCAACAACCTCTCGCCACCCACTGTCGCCCTGCCGGCGACGCCTTGTCACCGCGTCTGGGTCGCCGTTTCTATGTCGGCCTTTGAATTTCCCCTTGTCCGTCGGCATGCTCATGGGCCCTCTCTCACCGCTCGCTTCACGGCCGAGTCGGTCGGTGTCCGATACGGTTCCAGTCTCCTCCGGATCTGCACTCAATTGAATGCGTCACAAACACACCACAGCACAAACACCCCTGTTGTCGCCGTCGCCGTCGCCGTCGCCACCTCTCCAAGAAGCGTCTATCGTTGTCCACACACTACACGCCGTGCCCTGCTCTGGCATGCCTCGACGGCCGTGTCGTGCCAATGTGGTCATGGCTCCTTCGCGAGTGCCAGCGCCAACCCGCGCGCCAGGAACCGCCTCCAACGTGCTTTGGGGCTACTGCGCATCCCGAGATGGCTCTGGTCCCTCAATCTACGGCTATTCTCGAAAGAACTAGGCAAGTCCCGACACCCTGGTTAGGGGGTTCACCAAGAAACGCAGCCCGCTGCTAGAGTGATCTGTCGCGAAGGTTAGGGCGTCGACAGATCTCAAGCGACCCAAACCGCTGGGAATCGACTAAGCAAGCGTTAATGCCCCGGAGGGGCACAGTGTCTGTCGTCCTCCAAGGTAGTTGGTTACTTGCGCGAAGGAACGGAACCAAACCAGACCAAACCAACAGCCGTTTCCTCCACGGCCTTGACCTCGTACCTGTCTTGCGGATACGGTACACACACGCACACGTCCCTACAGAGCACACGAGCTACGCTCGACGTCAATCAATCTTTGGGACGACTAACAATGTGTTAGCGGCGGCATCGTACATGTTTGTTCCAACGACAGGCCGTCCGACCCAGCACTCCGGATGCCCAGTCATTGACACTTGCAGTTATCGCCGTCATCACTTTGCGGCTGTCAATGTCGCATCCAGATTGTTACATGCCATGATCATTCGGGTTTGTGACCGACAACGCCGCCATCGGCAGACGCAATGTGCGCTGTCGACCAATCGACATGCTTGACATGCTTGACATGCGCCGGAGATGGCAATGATTCCATCCCCCTTCGCATTTCGCACCGAATTCGATTGATTTGTTGCCCCTAACCCGGCATTCTGTTGCCGTCATTGGATGAGAAGCCCAGCATTGGCAATCAAAGTTCCCGTCTCCTCTCCAAGTATATGCGATGCAGCGCCTTGCAGAAGGTGGACAGCAACGTCGAAATTTTAACAGGATAAGGCTGCATTGGGCCGCGGATCCCAGAGTAACACGAAAAAGACGGAACGAGATTGCGCGGATACCTCGGGACGACAAGCTGGACAAGGTCATCAGACCCAAAGTTTCTGACCGCGTTACCGGTACCCATGCGGTCATTCTAATCGCCTGAAGCCTGCAGCCGCTCAGCGCGCCAGCCACTTACCTGTCAAATTCTGCTCCTCTTCCTATGGCTGCCATCCATGCCAATCATTTGTGGTTGGCCGCCTCTTTGCCGCCCTTCTGTTACGCTCGTGCTGTCGTCAACCTGGCCTGCACACCTGCCAGCCGGCCACCCCTGCGCCTTGTCGTGGCGCTATCATGGCTGCCATCTGCTTCTGCGACCATTGTTCTTGCGATGCCCCAGCAGACGGCCGCCAGACATTAGACCAGACTAGACCAGGTCGGCTGTCGCGAGACGGAGACACCATGCATCGAGGGGGGATTCCGGGGCCTGTCTACCCCTCCTCGCATCGCCCAGGTTCCTCTTTGCACGTCCCTTTTCGAGCTCAGATACCACCTCAGCGACGCATTCCACGTGCAGACTAAAACTTTGTGCGCCCGATGTATGCAGTCTGGCCGATACTGCCTCACGTGGGGTACCCACTGATGTGCAGACCATGCCGTCCAAAGCGACGGTCTTCGGCCCAATCCACGCCCTAGGACAGTGGCTGAACCCTGTGCAGCCATCGTATGAGCACCCACGAACGATACAGCCGCCGTGCCATAACCATGACAGCTGGACAAGCCTGGTTGGTAGACCAGGAAGCTCTTCGTCTGTCCGTCCCGTTGGCCTCGTGTCAACGACATGCATGGGACGCCGCCTCTTGTCACGGGCAATGTCGCACGAACAGCAATGTTTCCTTGGAGCACTGCTGTTATGAAGCAACTGGTTATGGCATTCAGCACGGTTGTCAACGACACCGAGCCACGATACAGGGAAGTCAGAGAAGAGATAGTAGCACCGTGGCAGGCTCTAGGGCAGCTGGACAAGGTTGTGTCTTTTCAAAGCTCGCAGCCGCAAGGTAATATCGTGTGGTACCTTGTTTCTTGCTTCGCCAGAAATACTTTGTTGACATGTAGTGAGATGCGAACTCTTCAGTCAATGCTATTCTCAGGAGACCCCCAACCAGTCAGCTTCTCAGCTTTTCTGGGCTGATTTTCTCCCTCTTCCCCCTTCGTACCGTTCCCTCACCCTTCTCCCGTCCCCCCTCTCCCAACAGGCTTGTTCCCCTCCACTCGCCGTAAGACTTCCCAGCCAATGTCGGAAAGGCACCTCGGCAACAAGGATTTCTATTTCTCAGCTGGATCCACCGGAGGAATACCGGGTTCAGTTTCGGCTGTTTTTTTTTGTTTTTTTTTGCATTTCGAAGGGAGAGGGGGGAGGCTTCCGTTCTGTCATTTGATGCCCAAACTGGAGGTGGGATTTTGAGTTTTTCATGAGGCTGGAACCAATCTCGCAGCATGCAGGACCGTCTACACAGGGCAAGTGGGGCGCTCACACCGCCTCTATACCGATTCTAGCCCGATCTTTTAGCAAAACAATTTGATCGGGTACGGGGCATTCTTGAGTATCACTCGGCGTCCAGCACTTCGCATGCGGTGAACGAAGACCGGCAGAAACTCTCGGCGCCTGCCGTCACCACCGTTACCAAAGATTTTCTGGCCAGCACTTCGTCGAACGATCCCTCTTGCAACCTCAGGTGGAAAGGCGGTGCAATGGCCAGCCCAATCACTAGCAGAAGCAGTTTCATGCGGATTGAAAGCCGTGCAGTACGCCAAGCGTGTTGTGGTCTGCATGTTGCTGCTCTCAATAGAACACATCCCGTGCGCACACATTGGAATCATCCTATGGATCGCCCATAATGAGCAGTTGGTGCGTGTCGACACGCGCGCGCGCACACACACACACTCTCTCTCTCCCTCTCTCCATCTCTCCCCGGGAAAGCTAGGAAGCAGCATTCAAGGCTTGTCTGAGACATATGTTCCTGACTATTCCCAACGCCTCGAGGCTCGGGCAGCTAAGGCAAAGAGGACGCCTCAGGTGCCGCTAACATGACGGAATCATTGCCAAGCTTCAGGAACCAGACCGGAGAGACGCCTGTATCGAGCTATCTGGCCGTCGACAGTGATCCCCGGTTGACGAGTTGCTCTAGCCGATACGTCTCACATCTCGCTGGGAATCCCGCGAGGCCAGACCATCAGGGACATTATGCGGCAATGGCATATGTCACCCCTGAGAGATGAGGTCATGGGGCCACCAAGCGGTCAGTTCTGCTATAGTCATCAACGAGGAACAGGCATCTCCCGGAGGTTCCTTAAGCTCTTGCTGGATCATTGGGAGGCCAGGAGGGTTCCAAGCAGAGTGTGGCCAATTTTTTAAGCCCCCAACGCACAGGGGGGTACATCTACTCCCCTGAACAGACTGGGGCTGGATGGATAGCACAGTTGATTGACTGTGGGAATTAGCACTGTGATCGAACTCGGCGCGAGCTGCATGGCCTTATGTAACGCGCGCCGCATGAGCAGAGTATAACCTGGATACTGGAAAAGCGGCTTAATTCACTCGTCGCCAGTTAGTCATCCGCAGCGACAAGCGACGATCGCGAAAAGCGGTACCCGAACTATGGCCAAGCAAAAACGCGTACGCAACATGCAGGCATTCAGAGCTGCTTCCGCATACACGCCGTGTCTCTCCCACTCTGTCCATCTGTTCCGGGAAGAGAATGGAGGGGAAGGAAGCTAGCGGTGAGCAAAACGGGACGACGAGAGAACTGGGGGCCTGCCCTACGGTGACCCCATGCGCCAGGCTGCAGCAAAATATCGATGCGCCCGCCTATCACGATTACTCCGCTGCTTACTCCGTGCCTATCAGCACCCGTGGTTTTACGGGAAGGGACTATAGCGGACGCGCCAGATTCCGCGAAACATGACCAGCAGCGGAGTATCGAAGTGGAGGTACGAGGGCGAGGAGACAAAAGAAAAGAAAAAACCACGATCGAGTGATAAGTGGGAAAGTCGATTTTCCCCATCTCCCCAGCTGCGCGGCTGCCATCGGCCACCAATTCCTCTGGCAGTAGCCCACGAACCTGAAAATCCTCCTCACGCGCTGGATCTACTGCCTCAGTTTGCCTACTGTACATACATTAAAAAGCCCAACCACCTGCGACCACGGATACAGAGACGGAGCTTTCATTCACAAAGACGTTTGCCCACCCCAGGAAATCATCGATAGTCGCTCATGTAGGACGGCACTCAGCACTGGGCTAACTCATTTAGGTCAATCCGACTTGTCCAAAATGCAACCCCAGTTTGTATAATGTATCATCGTTCAAGTTCCATGGAGGGGCGCTTCCTTTCCGCTATCCGGCTAGGTCTGGGCGAGCGGGCACTTGAGCACCGCACCTCCACAAACCAGTCCTCCCTTGCAGCCGCCCGCCGTTCTCTTCACTGCGGTGCAAAAACGTCCGAATCACGGACAATGCCACCAGACGCTTTGGCTACCGTAACGACGCGTGCGTCGATCACACTTGGAAATACCACCTAAAGCCTAGGAACCTGACGGAACCCGACTAGCTTGATGATCCTCCGCAATGGGTGAGGCTATTTTGGCGATCGTTCAGCCTGCAAGAGGCGTGCCCAGAAACATTCTAGGGCCTCTTCCGTCTTACGAAAAGAGCATCGAATGTTTCGCTGGAAGGCTTGACTCAACCACAACGGAGGCGTCTCTCTGGCGGCTCGACGTGAATGTCACCATCCGATTGCCTCACCATTGCTTCCCTGCAAGCCACCGCAGCATCATAGTGTTGACTGGCTCTCCTGTTTAGGTCCTTTGTATCGGCATCGAAGAAACCTGACTCGTGCCAGTCCTTCAGTTGCTGGGAGGAACGGTTACCGCATGCCTGTCCAGGAATGTGTGGCCCTGTCGATCGGCCTCTTGTTTGCTTGTCAATGATCGACCGTAGAGCCTCTCCACATGCCCGCCCCTGAGCGCGAAAGGCGAGCGAGCTGTGGGCGACGATGATCACTGAAGAGAGTCGAATCTCCACCGAAAGTCTCGTGAAGCAACTCAAACGGAGTATCGGCGGGAGATCGGTTGCCTCGTTGCCTGGGAGGGCAGCTGAGTGATTTTAGTCGACTGCCTGCTTATCCCCAAATGGCCGGGCTAACACAGTCGGCGTATGGCTCCCGAAGGGCAACCAAGAAACCAACTGCGACTCAATGTTGACCGCAGCTCGATCTCATCCAATCAGACCGAGCGATTCCACCTTGGAGCCCGGCACATGATGAGCTCTCACTGCGGGCAGGTTGCCATCTACATGCATTGGCAAGTTAGCCTTGGCCTCGCTATTCAACCGCAACATCTTCCACCATGCCGTCACGGCATACGGGTACCGAACTGCACTATTTTTGGTCTAACCAGATTCCTTAAACATACCGCAACCGTAGTGCATGCTGCGAGATGTAAAACCACCGGATTAACTATTCGGTCTCTCCCACTCACAGGTATCATGACTCTAACCTGGTAGAGCCATCAATTCTAATACAATAATACTGTGCGTCGATAAAGGAACATCTGCCGGCACTCGTCCGTACTCCACACATCGAGGCCACCAAGCCCGAACGTGAAGTTTGGGATAGCAAAGAACTTGCGCTTGCCGTTCCGGTCCCGAAAGTTGATGATTTGACATTCATCCATGCATGCCTAGCAAGGTCCCGCCCCGTCACGCAGTGTTTACCGTCGCAAATGTTACAGCATTCCACGGTTACCCTGCAAGCCAACGCAAATCATGGTTCTCGAGCGAGGTCGGTCGTCCCCGGATCACAAGTCATCACCGCATCGATGATGCCTGCAGTTGGAAGGCTCGAATGACCCTTTTTCCCACACAAACCGCGCGTACTGTTGCTGGGAACTGGATCCCCTTGGTTTGAACTCAGAAACAGCATCGGATGATACCAGGTATGTAAGCCTATCCTTGCCTCCCCCTTTTCACATCATGTCCTGCGAGACGGCATTCAGGTCTCAGGCCATGGATACGTATGTATGCACAATGGATCATCCCTTTCGTGATGCGAGCTTCATCCAGATTACGTTGACCCCTGAGTGGCGAGGCCCCTCGTTGACACTCAAGTACTGACAAGAGATGGTCGTGATTAGATACCAACACCATGAACATGTCTATCGGGACCGATTCGATGCTTGTCACGCTAGTCATTCGTCCCAACCCGTAGCCCGTCTTGTCGGCAAGCGTTGCCCGTGCAGTGGACGGTCTCCTAGCAGCGTTCCTCGGGCCAATCGAACTGCGCCGCACGACAGCTTTGCGACTGGCTGTTTGTCTTTACCACCGTTGAATCCCCTGGCAAGGCTTGAAACCTTCACACGAAGAGTTTTCCCCTGATAGGCAAGCGGCTCCTGTATGTCATGGCATCTGGCGATGCAACGCCCAGGCGCAGGATACATAACAGCCGATATCTTGTCATGTTCACGTCCCCCTGGTTTCCGACCCCGTTGTTGCGTTTTACCAAAGCTCCCGCTGACGGTGGTGGTAGTGCCGTCCCGCATAGCCAGAAAGCCTTTCTCAACCAGACCAGCCCCTTATCCTCGGCGATCTTCAAAGAGGATAGCGGCGGATCAGTGCTCCAGCAGCGGATCGACGAACCCGACACTTCATCGCTAGTCGCAATGAGAGAAGGCATTCTAAGTCGGCAGCGATGTGTAGTTGTGCGCTAGTGGCGCATCGCCCAGCTGGTGGCCCGATGTACCTCAAGCACCACATCAAACCCAGGTCCCGTCACCACTAGCGGGTGCTTAGTAGTGGACCCTCATTGTTACGGTCTCTTCTCTTGTCCTCATTTTCGCTCCCGAGAACCGTCTTGGCGCCGGTGAGGAATCGCTCGCGTCAGAGGAAGCGAATCATCCTTTGCCTCGCAAGGTTAAGGTTGGTGTCAACGATGCTCCGTCACGCTTTCGATTGCGCTTCTCCAGTGCAATATTGAGTCATTGCTGGTTATCGATGATTTGTTGGGGCAAAGGTTTACGGTCTCTGGTGATTGAAGAGTATGTTCCCGCAGAAGATGACTCAATGGTCATATTCAGGCTACGACAGCAAGACTATATGCTGTTCATGTATCTGGTAAACACTTCCGCAGGTTTCACTCGTGGTTGAACCCCCTATCGGTAGCCATGTCGAACCATTTGGAATATCATAGCGAACAAGCCAAGTCACATAGTTCATCCCGAGCCTGTTTCAGTCTGCGGTGAAGATATCCATTCCAAAGGCTCGCTGGCTGGGTCTTCGACTATATATCGCGGATGGCGCTTTGTTGATGTCGATACTTGACTCAGTCGTGCATCACCACAAACGAAGCTTGCTGTTACTTGCAATACCAAGGAGCCTCCATTGGTTCAGGGCGATTTTCCGGCAAGGCGGTTGCCTCGTGGCTCATATGACCACGGATTTTCCACCTCAACAGGGCTAGCCGACAGTTCCAAAACGCCATCCCACGTTGAGCGACAGTGAATTTTGAGGGCAACGAATTGAAGATGGATGAGCAATGTGAGTTTTCCGGGCGACATCCCGACGAGGTCGCAACGTGCGCCTCTTCGGCCATTGACGTTCATGGAATCAATTCGCACAAAGTCGCATACAATGTAGTCAAAAAAGGGGTTTGGGTTGCATATCCCCGGGTGGGCCTCGGCCCCAACCAAGGCCTGCGCAGATCCTTGTGAACATCATCCGTCGACCGGGCCACCACGTTGTTTGTTGCTTTTGTGTCTCGCCGCCTCGAAGGCCCCAAGCACCTGGGCTTTGGGTTGCACGAATCTCAGCGTAACCCTTTTCTTTTCCATACCCTTTTGGTGTGTATCAAGCTGCACACAAAGAAGAAGAAAAGGCAGAAACAGGGAGGTGACATGGCGCTGTGATAGTCTATCCCTCCGCTCGGGACGACAGCACTGCGGCAGAAGGACGAAGCGGGGGGAGGGGGGACTAAGTTTCGAAGCCTCGAAGCCTCTAGCCTGTCCTTTATGTCTTCTTTGAGAGGAAGGTTTGAAACTGTAAATATCGGATTGTGGCAGAGGGCTAGAAGGCCAAACGACGCAATCTAGTCCCAGGACTGCGGTCATGGTATTCTTCTGGGGAACCAAGGGAAAGCTTCCATGCCGCGTATGCAGGTCGAGCAAACTCAACCCAACCGAACGAGACATACGAAACATATCCTGCTAGTCGACTCCTCTTTCTCTTGAGAATGGGAAGATGACGCAAGCGCGATGGTCACACTCTCGTCTTGACTCTTTGTTGCAGCCCTCCACATCTCAATGTCGGCACATACTTGCGGGGGCTGAACCAGGCACGCGCGTCGGTCGAATCGCATCGCGGCGGATATCCTGATCATTTGCTCCCGTATACCCCCGTTCGCCAACTCGCAAACTATCTCAGAGGTCCCTCCACGACAAGGTTTTGGACAAAGCGCCACAGACGTATGACGGCCCCTTTCAGTTAGTAGTTCTTCAGCGTCAGTCCTTCGGACTCGGCTTGGAACTCGCTCCCACGGCCTACGGCAACACTAATTGATGCTCTCCCGCTGACCAGCAAGCCCGCAATATCTAGTCGCCAAGTCCATCTTGCGCACCTGCTTGCGACCTTGCCTGATTCGGGATAGGTGCATTCGATACCTTCTGGCATGCCAGCCAGTCAATAGTTCATCCTGTGGCCTGGGACGTTGGATGCGACGACATCTGCCTCGACACAAGCAGCGCAGCGCAACGAAGGCGACGAATTCTGTGGGTGGAAATCAATGCAATCATACGCCCTCATAGCTCCTACAGTCGCAAACGAGTCTCGCATCTGCGTAATCTGTCAGCGAGGTCTCAGGCCGCGTCCATCTCATCTCCCTACTGCATACGCGTCCAATCACGACGATAGGTTCAAGACAAAATGCCCAAATAGAGTTTCCCACCTGCGGCCTTTCCTCCCTTACACCGCCCTCGACAAAATCCGTAACGATCCCCATTTGGACGAAGTCCATCACATTCTCACAGGACAGCTACCTGCCTGCAGCGTGGGAGGATCCATTTGTATCCCACGCCCATACGGGCTTTTTGCTGGCTTCCGACCGATCCCCCACCCCCCCTCCCCCCCATTTTGCCACTACCTTCCCCGGCGGTAAGCCCGAGCTCACAGAACAGAGAGATGGAGGTGAGGTGTAATCTCCGAAAGATTGGCGTTGGTTTCTTTGCGCCCCCCCCCCCCCCCCCCCCCCCCCCCCCCCCCCCCCCCCCCCGGCCCGTGAGCTCTTCTCTTTGTTCTCTTGTGCCTCCCCAGCCCATGTCCTCAAACATCTCAAGTGAAGGGAGCGTCTCTATCCTGCGCCACAGGATACTCCTTCGACGGCATAAGCAGCTTGCAGGAGCACCTCGCTCGATCTTTGAATGACTCGGAAAAAGGAACTCTCTCATCCTTGGCTTCTCCTTCTCCCCCTTCTTCCTTCACATAGAGAGAGCTCTCGGAACATCTGTGCCCTCCCCCCTCCTTTTCCTCCAATTCGTGTCTGTTCTCCCCGCAGAGCAAACCAGTCCATGCCTGTTCTGAAAAGGCACATATGTTCATCCAAACGCAACAGCACGGCGCGGACTGGAGGCAGACAAGCCTCTCCGTCAATGCAGTAAAACTGAGAATGACAAACAAACCCTTGCCAGGTACGAAGAGGCAGAGAACAGAGTCTAACCACACCTGCCAAGTGAGAGTGTGGATTTTTCCGAGTTTCCAGTGTTTCTAGACCCCCAAGAAGACCCCCTCATCCTTTCCATTCCCCTTTCTCGGCCCAATACACGGGACCTTGGGTAATTAACCCGAAAACCATCAAATTTCCCACAGCGTCACAGGTGGCGTTTGTTCCCAATGATTCGTGGCCGGCCGGCCGTGTTCTTGCAGCTCTCCTCCCAGCTGTGGGCCCCGGCCTCCCCCCTCCTTCCTGGCTTGCCCACAAGAGGCTCTTTCGAGCTCGTTCTGCCCGTCGGCAGGGCGGACGAAGGGCCGGCGGCGGGAGCGAGTGAGAGTGAGAGTGTGAGACAGAGAGAGAGGGGAGGGCAGGGGCAGGGGCAGAATGTGAACAGAGAGAAACAGATACAGTAGCTTCCCATGCTACCAGGGCCGGGTCCCTTCTCAGCCCCCGACTCCCCTACTTGGCTCTCACCTCTCATCGCTTCTGGCCCCTTTTCCCCGCCGCGCTAGGCCGGTAGGTCGAAGATCTTTGCTCCCCTTGCCCGAAGGCCATCCGAGGGAACCCAGTGGCAGTGCGGTTTGGATGATCCGCTTTGTGATTTGTTGACCGTCTCTTTCTCCGTATAATCCCCTCATCTAGTATGTTCTAGCATGGCGCATCGGATGCGACGGTACAGAGGCGTGTGTGTGTGTGTAGGGGTGTGTGTGTGCTTTCGTTAATGGGCAAGACTTGGCTAGACCACATCTTCCCTGTGACACGGGCACACGTGTGTCAAATGGGGCCTTTTTTGGAATCATCATCAGTCACAGGATACGGGGATCAATTGCAAATGACGAGGAAAGCACTGGGCGAACTTACGCTCGGCGGGTCTTAGGGGACGCCTCTTGGGTTGCTTGATGCTTCATCAAGGGGGTTTAGTGACAAATTCTTTTAGCCATCAGCATGATTTCTCCCCCGCCTCTCCAGTTCACTCGGTCAGTCGGAACGGTCACTCGCTCGTCGTTCATTGATGCCGCTGTTTGACCCGTCATCCGGAGCCAGCTCCGTATAACAGGGACGTCAGAGGACGACAGCCGGACGGACCAGGGACTGTTCGAACGCGCTCACATCACGCCCTTTGTCCGGTCTCTCTAGGTCTTGTTTCGTCCCCTTTCCTTTGCTCTCTTCCGTCCCCATTCATCCAACGCTCACACGCCGCCAGCCGGTGCTGGTGTTGGTGTTGGCGTTGGCGCTGGTGCCGATGTTGTGCTGATACCCGTGGGGTTTTGATCCGGTTTCTTCCCACACACAGGCAAGGGCAAGTGCCAGTGCTTTCCACGCTTGCCTGGCCTTTTTCTCTGGGTTATCCGTCTCTAGTGTGCTGATGGGGACGTGTCTAGCGGACGATTGTAGCGCCGTTTCTCCTTTTCCTTCTTCCTTGTTTGTTAGGCAAATGGCGTAAGATCTCCTAGCGGGCGCCCTTCTCTCGCGACGGCGTCGTTGAAGGGGACTTTCTTCCTAGGGCGTGCATACCCTTACAGGGCGTGTGGATTCTCTCGGATGTGGGAATTCCCCTTAGCTTCAGTACGGGAGGGGGGGTTTGCTGGTGAGAATGAAGCCAAGGACAAAGGTGAGAGAGACAAAATCGACCGGCGCCATGCGGTAAGACTGGCGGAGGGGAGAAACAAGGATAGAGAGCAATGATCAGCGAGGTAGGAAGGGTGAGGCTGAAGGAAAGGCAAAAATGTCGCGAATCTCACGACACGATACATGGAGCGCGACATGCTGCGGCTAGGACGGACACGACGACGAAGGCGCGTATGGGAACTGGATGTCAGAGAGCGCCCGTCGTCCGTCCGTCGTCCGTCCGTCGCCCGTTCCAAGTCGCCCACCCTTCCTCCCGTCCTCCGGTCTTGGCCCCTATCTCCTGCTGGCTCTTTGACCTTTTCCTACGGGCTTGCCATCTGGTCTTGGCTAGAGCGCGTGAGGAGAGAGATAGGAAAAAGACGGGAAAGGGGTATGTGAAGGTTGGAAGAGAAGGCTGCCGGATTCGCACATCCTGCGTCACGGGCTCTCGCCAGGAGAAGGCCACTACTCGGCGCGTGCGAGTGTGCGTGCGGCGTGGGTGCGTGCAGGATAACACACGTAGCTTACGCCAGCCACCTTCCAGAGAGAGAGGGGGGGAGAGAGAGAATGAGAATGAGGGAGGGAGGTGCATGTGCCCGGCCACCCGACGGTGGGCTGCTCGGTGAGCAATGGCGGGGAGAGCGGAAGCAGGAAGAATAGCAGCAAGCTAATACGGTGGCCTGAGTTGTCAGACGAACTTCAGGCTGATGGCCGATGGCTGGGCAGAGGAGGAATGCTCGTGCGTGATGTTGTTGTTGCTGCATGACGACTGCGCCGTCGTGTCTGGTGTCGTAGGGGGGCGGGCGTCTGCGCTGTGCAATCGAGGAGTTTGACCATCCGATTCTCGTCTGTGGTGGTTGTCGCTGCCGTTGCCAGCACCGAAGTGCAGCGCGAAGTGCAGCGTGCAGCAGAAGGCGAGGAAGCAGCAGAAAGCGGTCAAAGCACATCACGAGGGGCTGGGTGTCGGGTAAAGGCTGGTATCGTGGGTTGCTGGGCGAGATGCGCCTCGAAGTTGGTCGTGTCCTCTATCTGATGCTTTCCATGTCGTACTCCCTGCTCTGTGGAATTTCGGCGTTGGTCACGAGAGAGGCTGGGCGCGAGCAGCAAAGAAAGTCTATGGGTCAAGTGATGTCGAAGTACGTGCGTGCAGGTGTGAATTTCATGTACGGCCGAGGTCAGGTTCTCAGCGTCCTTCAACGCCAAGAGTGACGCGGCAAACGTTCGTGGCGAGGCTAGAGAACGACGAGAAGGAAAGGATGAGGAGCAAGAGAAGGAACGATCTATGTCTGATCTCGTCGCTCGACCGAGCCCTCCCTCAACGGCGCACCGTCACAAGAATTTGTCGAAGGGTTCGACGAGCGCGTGAGCGTGGCGCGGCCTATCTTCTTGACAAGAGCCAGTCCGTCGAGCGCATCGAGTCCGTCGTGTCGTCCGTCGTCCATCTCTTGTGCCAACGTCCGGGTGGCCCGTCTGTCAGTTTGTGATGGTTTGAAGCCACCGCGATGAAAGCGGCCGGCTTTGGCGCTTGCGTCGGTCGTTCAACAACATTTGATGTTGATGGAGAACACCAATAGACTCCATATGCCATGAAGATACTGAAGCTGCCACATGCTTGGCTGCTGTTTTGTTTGTGAAATTCAGTAGAATCAAGTTGCAGAGACGGACTCGGTGTGAATCGACTGGACAGCCGTATCCATCCCAAGATTGGCGACACTGGGCAAGATCCCAAAGCCGTGAGAAGTAACAAGAAGATTAAGTCTTCATTGGTTGGGAGTCTGTTTGTTGCTTTCGTGTTCATTGGAGGCGTTGTAAACAATAGAGTCGGCATTGCTTCGTCTTTGGTTCTCGATAATGCAACGAAGCTCTTTACGCAGGCCAATATTTACTGTCGCATGGACACCTAATGGGCTTTCAAAGTCGAATGAGGTTAGAACAGCTTTATTTTATGGAAATCCAATTGAACACCACAGTCCAAGGATTATGTGGTTGTTGAAAATAAGAGACATTGAGAAGGGCCGAGACGAGTAGGAAGAGTATGGATGTGCGTGACGAGGTAATAGTGACAATTCATTGTTAAGAATGAAATGTGCGAAATACAACATGTAATTGAACGCTAGAACAGGAGCCGTGTCCGTCACCTAAATCCCCGTCGAGACAACTTGAAGAGTCATAGGCCCGTGTTTCTCTCCTGTTTTGAGAGCCTAGATAACAGGACTCGGTTTGCTTGATATTTTCCGGATTAACAACCCAATGTTCTATTTTGCAGAGAGGATCTTCTCGTCTCGTTGTCAACCAACCCTCGTCGAGCCAGTATGACGTTTATCACTGATCACTCCTCGTTCCAGTCTCTGAGTTGTGCTTAGTTGTGTTGACGACAGCTTTTCTTGTTGTCAGGCACCCTTGCTCTAGAGAACATCGGCAAGATTAGGTTTGAGAAAGAAGTAGACGGGACTACCGTGTTGGCTCTAAAGAAATATACATACATCGCTTCAGACATTTCATGACGCTCTCTCTTCTCGCCTCATCATCATCTTATGAACTTTATAGACAGGAGCCCAATTGTTTCGGGACTTCTTCTATTTACCTTCACTTTTCTATCTCCCGGGGAATTTAATTCGGCGATGCCGAAACCATAACTCGAGAAGTTCCGGTGTTCAGATTTAAGTATTGGCTCTCCAAGGCTTGGAGTTCGAACCTGGTTAGATGAAAGAAACGTTCAGTCCGCCATTGACACTTACGATGCGGAATGACTGATAAAAGAACAATAACAATAGGAAAAGCCCAATTGCTTTCGAAGGTTGATGGAAGTCATCCCTCATGAATATTGGTGTCAACTCGCTTTATCTTCTTTGCCAAATTACGTTACGAGTGCTTGACAAAAGGGCTGACCTCGACGGCAACCTCGCCCTTTCAAAACTTCGCTTGTTAGTCGGGAATTCTCAGGCAAATGATGCTGAAGAAGACGGTAGAGCCGAGTTTCAAAAGATGTCTCTCTTCTATCTCATATGACCGCTGGCTGGCTTCAGATCGTGGGTCAGGCGGCTTACGGGTTCCATCCGCGGCCAAAGAGGGTATCAACTAGCATGAAGACAAACATTGCTTTAGGTAACTATAACTTTCGGAAATATGTCGTTCCCAGCTCGCAGCCCTGGAGCCCAGTCCCACCGGCGTCCTCGACGTCTATCGGACGCCCCTCCGGGTCCCTCCCGCCGCATCCACCACAAGCCCCATCATCGTGGGCCTCACTTAGGGCTCTCTTACCTCGCACCCACACAACAACATCATCACAATCCTGTTCGGGTTGGTCGGTTAGCTCAGTTGGTTAGAGCGTGGTACTAATATATCATCTTGATATATCAAGTGATGCCAAGGCCGTGAGTTCAAGCCTCACACTGATCAATTTCCTTTTGCTGTTTCCACCGTATTGTGGTTGGAAGTGGGGGAAGGTTGCCCTTTTGTGGTCGGTGTTGGTGAGTTGTGACGACTCAGTCAGTTCCTGGCCATATCAGTTTGCCATCCGTTATATGGAAGTATGTGCCAATAGGGTCGGGCGTGAAACTTTGGTTAGGAAGGCCGCCAGGTGGACGAGGAAATCCCTGATACAAAGAGAACAGAGAGCTAATATGACGAGAAGGAAAGACAAGTCAAAACCTTTAAACTCGTGGAAGGGAACATCAATTCAAAAGCAATTGATTAGTTGTGACCGAGCTGCTCCCAACGTCCAAAGAAGTGCGTAGATGTAGTACAACTCCTCGCCAGGAATCTATCATCGGTTCTCAGCGTCTGCGGTACAAACGACATCACTGCGAAGAGACCCTAGGAGGTCAACCTTTACGCCTTCATCCGGGCCACTATAGAACTCACCTCAACATCTTGTAAGTCTTCACCGCATCCCTCTAAACAACCTTCAACCTCATCTGGACCTCCTTTACTCTCAGCACACGGTCTGAAGGCAAAATTGCGGCATGGGTCTTCTTCCCCGTGTTTGAAACTCTAGTCTTACCATTACCACCACTGACATTGGGATTGGTACTAGAACCAACAGCACTACAACCCTTCCCAGCCCGCTCTTACCACTTCTGTGCCCGTCAAAGACCCAGTCTCGGCATGCCTCTCGATCCTCTCAGCCATCACCTTCGTGCCATTCACGAATCCGCAGTTCCGCGAGAGCTTGAGATCGATCTCCGAGGCGTGCATCGCGCTGCCGCTTTGAGACGATTAGCAGCGATTCCGAAAGGGCGCGTCTGTTGCATCGGCGGGATGGAGCGCCGGGTCTCTAAAGGGTCTGGTGTGAGCCGTGGTAGCAGGAGATGTCAAGGCAGAACTCTTCGGCAGAGCGTTGACGTTGACGGCGCCGTTGAAGAGAGCGAGGGTTTTTGTATTGCTCTGGACGATCTGGGATGTGCTGTGTGAGGTGATGGCATGGAGATCGCAGCATCGCCGTGGGCGTGGGTGAGCGAGAAGTGCCCCGCGAACATTGCTGCAGTCGTCGTTGTGGGATTGGGCTTAGCATATGAAGCTGTAATGTTGGTTGTGAGAGTAGTGGTTCTCAAGGGAATTTGCTAGCTCGTTTTGTGACCTATTTGTTTCTTCACACGTTGAGGACTCAGCTCTACCCAGTGACTTGACATGTAATTGTGAAGAGCCAGCTCTCTGAGTGTTTCCCCAGCAGGGTAGATTCAGCAAACCTGACCGGGATAATGGTCAAGGCGCAGAGAAAGCAGCACCATTTGTCACCCAAACCTTGTATGCAAAACGTCCCAGTTGAAGCAGGAAAAGACTTGAATCATGAAAATGCATTCTCCTCTTAGCCATGAGGCTGGGTAAGTATATTTATCATTAATCAGTTACGCTGGATATTTGCCACCATTCGAAACTAGAACTCATGAGACCATCTACGTTCATCGCTGAACAGCAAACCTCACAGCAGTCTGCTATTTTTCTTTCTGCTTTTGGTATTCCTCCAGCTACTGGCCTTCCTCTTGCTGGCCTTCTTCCAGCTTCAAGCCCGAGTAGCGCATATGCAATCGGTCCCTGAAATGGTAATGGCGAATCCCATTAGGCCTTGCCGCTTTGAACGTGTCAATAGCTTCGCCCACGTTCATCCCGCATCGTTCGACCAGGTAGCACACAATAAAGTACCCAGTTCGGTTGAAGCCGTAGTGGCAATGAACGCCAATCACCTGCGTCTGGCCATCCACCTCTGTCCACTTCTCCTGCTCTGCTCTCGCCTTCTGTTGTTCTCGCAGCTTGTCCACCAGTGAAATGAAATGGGCGACTTCGTCATCCTTGGGAGGGATTTTGGATACCGTCGCGTACTTGTGGTACCGTACGCCACCCTTTTCCATGCTTCGTGGGTCATATACTGGCTTGTCGTGGCTGATGTCGATGACGTCTTTGATGATACCTCCCCAGTTCTTGACGAACTCAGCGGGACAGTGTGTGTCATCTGCTTCTCGTAGGGTCTTCATCGCTCTGAAGACTGCCGGCTTGCCCTTTGGACCAATAGGGTGGGAAACAGGGACCACCCCCTTCCACTTGGCCAGGTTTTTTACATCCCACTTTCCCTCACGCGAGAGATACTGTAGCTGCCAGCCAAGAGAAAAGCGACCAGTGACATGGTTGGCAAGAAAGTCAGACACCAGACCGGCGAGAACCCTGACAGTGGCAGGGTTAAACAACAGAGCATGGTTAGCTGGTGCAGGCATGATGATCGATTTGACAATCCTGGTAGGGTGCCGGGGCTGAGGCGGGACGTTTGCTGGTGATTCTTGTGGCGTAGATGGATCCTCAAGGGCATTGTCTGCCTCATCGCTTGGTCGACGATCTCGGTGGAAATCCTCGTCCCGAATGTCGTCTATGCTTTCGGGTCCATGGTCCATGGGATTCTTCGACGTGTTGACTGGTGCCGCAGCGTCAACGATTGTCTCGTGCCCATCATCAGACCCAGTCTCTGGTGACGAAGGAGCTTTTCCAGACAGGTAGTCTTTTATCTTGTCAACCTCGCCAGGGGGCGTTAACTTGTCCTCTGCGCCACCGACTAAGTAGACTGGAACATCGACACCAGCCCATACGTCCTTGCCGGGGATGCCGCCTTTCGCGACCCCATTTTCAAAAGCCGGCAGTGAACCCCAGGCCATTCTGCGCCATACAGGCGTCCGACTCTGGCTGTTGAAACGGTCCTGGAGCTTACGTAGCTCAAGGTCGGCCTCCGGGCCTACGAATCGACTGACGCTAGCGCTTTGCGGGCCTCCCCATCGATCGTACGCCCTCCACAAATCGAAGAGCCAGCCAGGAATCCACAGTAGCGTGCGAAATATCCTCGTTTTCTTCTCTACTGGAGGGCCAGCTAGGGGACAGATGGCAACGAGCCCAACAACATGCTTCCGCAGCTTCGTCTTTTGGGAAACATTGCGGCTTGCCAGCCGTGCGCACAGGGTCGTACCCATACTGTGACCAATGAGGACGACGCTGCGGTCAGGTTCTTTTTGACGGTACCCATCGATGATGACCTCCAGCAAC
The DNA here is from genome assembly GCA_001625285.1 of Colletotrichum incanum. Lineage (NCBI taxonomy): Eukaryota > Fungi > Ascomycota > Sordariomycetes > Glomerellales > Glomerellaceae > Colletotrichum > Colletotrichum incanum. Next base: position 62,981 of record LFIW01000750.1, read on the forward strand.
TCCCCTAGCGCTTCCGGGGTGTATGCGTCCCATGCCTGCTCGGTAAACTCAGAGCGGCCACATCCGGGCAGGTCGATGGCTAAGCATGACGATATGTGAACAAGGCTGGTCAACAGCGGATGAAACTGGGCCACGGAGCCCCCGAGCCCATGGATAAAGACCAGCAGGGGAAGAGGCGGCTTGGGTAGCTGATCTGCCTGGAGGTGCCGCTTGTAGAACGTTCTGATGCCAGAATAGGTGTAACGGTCCGTCTTGTATTCACGGATCTCCGAATTGTCTTTCAACAAGGTCGGATCGGTAGCTTCAGTGTCATGAGGGTTGGCGGAGTTCGGCCGTACCCCAGCCTGGTGTTGATCTGCCATGCCGAACGTGGAGGACTTCGTGTTGTGCCGGGGTCCAGACGCGACTTGGCTATCGGCACCGCAAGGGTAGCGAATGCAGAAGTAAAACCAAGCAAGGTAAAATGGGAGCGTGAGCGATATCCAAGGAAGATCAGGTAATGCGCGGGTATCTCTGAAAATAGTGCGCTACTAGAAAAATAGAAAGAAGTATGGTCTTCTGTGGTGTCGAACGCGGTCGTGTAAAAGAGATGATGTTTGAAGAAGCCGTGTTTGGACAGTAAACAAAAGAAGTAAGTGACAGAATTTGGCAGCGTCGTGGTCGGTGACACTGGGGTGAATGTGAGTCAATCAGCGATTGAAGGTGGAAATGCTCCTCCTCGACTTTGAGTGTCTGTCGCACCTGGTGCTGCTGGGCGCAAGGCCCAGAGCACGGCAGGGGAAACAAAAACTGTGCTTTTTCCTGGGGGCAGAACGGGGCAGGCGTCGTCGTTGAGATCGACTGAGACGGTGGTAGGCAAGAACGTGGTCGGGACAGGCCGTTCCTAAGGTGCAAGATCTGTCGCTGGTCACTGAGTCGGGGAAGGGAGTGAGTGAGAGAGAGAATGAGTGGAGGAAAAAGATAAGGTAAGACCGCCGCCGAGGGAGTAAATGAGCCTCACCAGCAAAGCCAGGTTCCAATTGCGGCGGGCACGGAGAGAGTACCAAACTTTGCCTTTTTTTGCAATTTATGTCACTGCTCGCTCTCAGCCAACAGTTCGTCATCCCTCCTCCACCTGGGGCTAGCAAAACGTTGCTATTGGTTTCCTTGTCTCTGGAATTTTTGGCCAATTGCAACGCCCTGCGAATCATGGGTCCCAGGGTCCTGCAAGGCTGATTACGTATCGCATCCAGATGAGTATTTGGTATTTGTGCATGAGATCTAGGTGAACACTTATTTCTAATATTACATTTAGCCCTCTAGTACCAAGAGGTATTGCGTGTGTTGAGATTCTTGAACGGCGGCCAAGAAATCCCCTTTGGACGAAAGCAGGCGTCCAACTTGAAACACATCCATCGTACAGCTTTGACTCTCCGTGCCACGACCTCTTGCTGGTGGGACTTCGGCGATGCCCTCGCAAATTTTGAGAAGCTCATCCAGCCGGAATTCAAGGCGTATCGACTCGAGTCTTGAAGCTCTGGCAGGAGTGCCAGACCTTGTTCCTTCCCATGAATCATTGTGGAGCTGCCGTGTAAACTCCTCGCACCCGCCCAAGTGTCGGTAGTCCCAGGACAACCAGTCTTCAACCAGTGATAAATCCAGTTGGCCGTGACTCTTTTCACAGCCCCCTCACATAGCTCCCTTGCCATCAACCCAGCCGATAGGGATCATGGCACCCGCGACATCGTCGACACCTCGCTCCGTAGCAAGCAGGTTGAACTGCGAGGCAGCGTTCCTCGTATCCAGGATCTCGACGCGGATGCCGAGCGAGCTTATGTGCTTCCTCGTCGACGGGCTAAGTGGAACAATCTTGGGGCCAACACCGATGATGAGGAGATCTGCGAAGACTCTCGTTAGCTGATTGCCCGTCATCCAACGCCAGTATACGCAAGAGAAATCCATACCAGGTCTTGGCCAGACCAGCCCTAGCAGCCCGAATGCTTCCGCCGGCAGCTCGAACTGGCCCTTGGCGTTAATCAGCTTCTTGGACCCCTTCGCCTCCCACGGCCGCCACGCGAACGCTTCGCCGCCGATGAGAAGCGCTGCGTCGCCGTCCATGATCTTAACGCCGCTGTTCAGATGAAAGCCATCTGGGACGCAGGCGTCGATCGAGGTCGAGGGGATCGGCGTATTGGCCAGGACGTCCATCTCGCCAAAGTCGGTCGCGCCTTGGTAGTCCTTTGGTTTTTCCTTTGACCTGAAGGAGGAAGTGTGGAATTGGCTGCGGAGGCAGCCAGATTGCTGAGGAGCTGTCGAAGTTCGTGACGGCACCGGAGAGGCTCGAGGGGCGGATCGAGGAAGAGTGCGCTGGGCGCGCGCGAATGCGCGGAGTACGCGGGTGCTCGTTGAGGAGTGCATCGGTTCTTACGTATGTCTCTGCAATCGACAGACAGTTGAGTTTTCCGGTTCCAGGTGTGCGGTGTGAAAAGTATGGTTTCGTGAATTAGTTGGCACTCGAGAAGAGTTGAGTGCAGCTCTGCGACTTTATTTTTATTTTTTATCTTACCTCTCTCGGAAGCGCTACACCAGTGTCTTGAACGTCATGATTACAGGGTTGCGGTGCCAGGACAGTCACAAGCGACGATTGCGGGGTGAAACTGGACAGAAACACCACAGTGAAGATTTACACATCATTCCCACTCAAATGCAGGCTTTCCATGTAGCAAAAGCGAGAAAAGTTCAATTCGCTGTCATAATCCGGATCTTGGGAGTAAACCACTTTTTGGCGCCATGACCAAGACACCGCGGGGTCGTCATCTCGTCACAGAACGACTAAATAGAAATCCCAACATGAACCAAACAGGAGCTGATGTTGTGTTGAAGGGCTCGATTTCCGTTTTCATTCAGGTATCGAGGCCTAGAGAGTGCCCTAACGACAGCATCGGCAGAAGAATCCGTTTTCACTCCGCCTGTGGCCTGACGATTTCTTTGTATCATGCAGTTCCTTTTGCCCTAATGAACACCGAAGCAATGAACCAACCCCTTAATTCCCATTCCTGCCAGTGTTGTGTTGACGTTGACCAAGAAGAGACGTGTCCGGGTTTATTTCTTCTTCTCGCTCTGGCTCTGCTCCTTCAGCACCTTCTTGACGATCTTCTGCTCCTCGATGAGGAAGGCGCGGACGATGCGGTCACGAACGCAGTTGCCGCATCTCGAGCCACCGTACGCACGCTGGACGGTCTTCTTGGGCTTGGAGATCTGGGAGTACTCGCGGGGGCGGAGGGCGGGGACCTGTAAGGTGTTGATGTCAGCATGTTTACGGGATTGCGCTGAGCCATCCGAGACCGATGTTCGCCGTAGCCATCTGAGAGCACTGGTTCCAATGTGATGCCTCCTGTCCACAGCCAGCCTCTGGCTTCTCGAGTCGTCGTTGTCGTAGGCATCTTCGTGTCCGGCTAACATCCCACAGTCCCATGCTCTCTCTCAAATGACACTCGAATCGATCGTTTCGGCTTCGGTGCTGGGTGTTGGGTTCGAACTTACGCCGGGCAGCTTGACACCGCAGTCACCGCACTTGGGGGCAGTGCCGCGCTTCTTGATGTGGAGGATTCTCAGCTCACCACCGGGGGTCTTGACGATCCGGGTCAGGTTAGAGCTGGTGTTGTAGCTGCAGTAGAAAAAATCCCAAGTCAGCCATTTGCAATCCTCCAAAACACACAAGCATGCGATCAATCGCGCAAGGGGGAAAGGTCGTCATTCGTTGAATCGATCGCAAGCATGAGCTCCAGGAATAGTCACTCACCCGTTGCGGCGGCGGTACGTGACACGGTTTCCGGCCATTTTGACTGATTTGCTGCGGGCTGCGGGTTGGTTAGTTGGAAGTCGAGGATCGCGAGCGGATTTTCGAGGTTTCTCGAAATTTTGTGTGGGTGGAAAGACAAGTTAGAGCCCGCTTAGGCGACCAATGAGGTGGGGGCGGAGGAGACAAGCCACAAGTGGCTAAGGCTGGCTGGAAAGCCCCAGACCAAGCCCAGTTCACGTGCATGGCGCGCTAACATATTCCAGCGTTTGGGGACTGTCGGTGAATAGTCGGTGAAGTCAACCAATTGGCTCCGAGACTGCTAGAGTGTGGCCCGCATAGGACAGGCAGCCCACGGAGGGGCGGATTGGTCTTGCCAGCGCCAGCTCGACTAGATCCAAACTGGACGTTTAGAACAACTTCTTTTCGTGCAACTGACTCCGTCAATTTCTCGTATCACGAGTCGATTTCTGTTTCTAAGAAGAATTAAACGAAAACAAAACCCCCCTTGAAATCGCGTTTTGTTTGACGCATCTTGACACGGTCTGTAGGTTTGTATGCAATGACCTTTTCCAATACCTTTGTCCAGTCATCCCCTATTACTCCGAAGCCGAACCCAAACGATGATTTCCCTACTTTCCATGCTAGCCGTCCAACGCCACATGTACTGTATAACCCACGCGAAAATATACCAGCTCTACGAGTCTGTTGTCGTCGTCGTCGTCGTCGTTGTCTTTGTCATCCAGTCGGGATGATCTGTTGTTCGCCAAGCCTTGATACCGTTGGGCTCTTCTTTCCGGCGTTGGGCAGCGTGGTCCATGATCTTGGTTATCTCGTCGCTTTTCCGAAGATCTTGAAAGTCCTGGACCTCCCTCTTGGCCGCGGCGACCGAATCCATGAAGGAGTTGAACGTGGCTTGGGCTAGCAGAAACATGTCAGTGGCAGTCCATGACGCGGCGAGTGTCAATAACGTACGGGATGGTTGCTTGGCTGATAGTGGTTCCATCATCCTCGGGATCGTCGTGCGCAAACCTCGAAGCTTTGAAAAGGTCAGTTGCAGGTCCTGCCAATCTACGCCGTATGAGATGACAAACTTTGATGTGCAAGAGCTTGAGCTGGTTCAAAGCCAGTTCCAGACGCTCCTCGTCCCAGGCTTCATTTTCCTGGGCGCCAGGCTCTGTCTTGATGGTCGGGCCATTGTTTGCCATGATGATGCAGGTTGGTCGCGTACAAACGAGGATCTACCGAATCATGGCGCGAAGGAAAAGGAAAGAGGAAAAGTTCGAGTCACTGGCTAGCCAGTAAGCAAAGCGGTGTAATCGGATTGGATGTCGACGAAACCAAGGCTACGGTCTGAGATGTCGCTTCGAGACCACACCGGCGTGGGTATGGGGATAGGTGGACGGAGCGAGCTTGAGGCGCAATGTGCAATCCCAGCCCAAAGTATACACAAGAAACGGTGCGTTGAATGTTTGCGAAGCGCCTCAAAGCCCAAGTCCGAAGGGCAAACGTGCCGCTGTCATGCAGATTGCTGAATGGGGTCCAAAAAGGGCACGGTAGCAGGCCGGATGTACTGTACTGTGATGGATTGTGTCTTCAACGCATTTCCGACCCTGGAGATGGCAGCGTATCAGGTGCAGTGTCCGTCTGGCAGGGGCCACAACCGGCTCCCAGCAGAGCTCCCAGCGGCACATCAGTGGTTGGTGCGTTATTCTTTTGACACTCCACTCTTTCCCGCAGGATCGGTACGTATCGACTGTCCTTGATCGTTTGGTCACGTGATGCTCTCTGCAGAGTCCGAGCCGGGAGGCGCAGGCGCAGATTATCCAGGTTGGTTCTGGCAGGCAATCATCGAAGGGAAAAGAGAAGACACTGACGAAGAATAAATAAACGCGGCTATCCTTCGCTTTTAGATATCCCGTTCTTCCTGTTTGACCCATTCACACTCTCAACCTTAGCAAGACGAGACTTGCTATTGTCGACAAGGCTCTCTTCCACCCCCCACGATCTCAAGGACCTCCACTACGAAGTACCCAGGTACAAAGGTACGTAAGATGCCTGCTGCAACGAATGCCAAGGTCTGCAGTTTGGTAGCTGGATCCTAGAAGCTGACGCTCGCTAAAAGGGTTAGCCGGAGGGCGGATTAACTGTCAACCTAGATCAGACCGTGCGGATTGGAATTCTCTGACTCCAACCTCTCCGTGTCTCCCACCCTTCCGCCACGAAACAGCTTCCTGCCTACTCTTTTGGTGGAAAGCTGCATTTAAATCATCGCCAACAAAAAGCTGTCGCGCGCACTTTTGCTTCACGTTGACTCCGCTCCCTTTTCACCCTGCATCTTTTCTGACGCATCCGCTGGCTTTCCCCGGATTCGTCACCCAACGACACCCTTTCCCCCACTTTCCCTTCACAACCGCCAAGCTGGACTCCTCCGCAGTCATGTCGAATGCGCCTCCGCCTGCGCTCTTACCACCGCCCGAAGGCATCTTTCGGACCTTCGAGGATCTTCTGACTTCCGTTCAGCGCGTCGCTAAGGACCAGGGCTACGGTGTCGTCAAGCTCCGCGCCTCAAACTACCGCGACGGCAAGCCTACCCGGTACGACTTGGTTTGCGACCGCGGCGGCGTCAAGTACAGCAGCACCGCGAAGAAGCGCAACCCATCGACGCGCAAAGTCGACTGCCCGTGGCGCGCAAAGGCCGTTTGCGAGGTCCAGCTGGGAAACCAATGGCGTTTTGCTGTTCAGGAGGGTAGCCACAACCATGAGCCTCGCGTCGCGACCGCTCCTCCCGGCCAGGAAAACACTCCTCTCGCCCAGTCGATCCGTTCCTTCACCAACAAAATCGATCGCCTCAGCCACGACATGGCCCAGGGCTTCATGCGCATCGAGCAGCACCTTGACACCATGAACAAGCGCTTGGAGAACCTCGAGAACCGCACTGGAGGCTACGAACCGCGTTTCCAAAACATGGAGTCGCGGCTACAGGGTATGGAGGCGCGTGGCAGCATGGAGCTCCCTATGGACGATGTCGACGCCCGACTCCTGTCATCTACGGTCATGTAGGGCCATGACACAGTTGGCGAATCGGATACGGTGATCCAGCACAAGCTTGACAGGTATATGCAGGGCTAGGTCTTGACTGAACGTTGGCAACATATCCAAGTCAGTGACATCGGCGTTCAACGCGATACAATCAACAAGATGGAAGGGTTGCAATACGAGCAGATGAAAGCAAGAAACTCGACTTCTCGCAGAGTGTGGTTACGGATGGGTAGGCGAGCCGGGATCGGATCGGCAGGGCATGTCATGTTATCAGGGCGTTGGACGGCGGCCAGGGCGTTTCGGACACATTCACCATTTTCCTTTTCTTTTTCCCCTCACGTTACCAGCGCCGTGATGCTACACTGGTTGCTGGCCTTGTTTGTGCCTCGAAAGGCATTGTCGTTATACGAAAACCTTGCGATAGCATGGGAGGGCGGCCTTTTGCGTTTCCGATATGATGGTTTTCCATTGGAAAGTCAGGGTCCGTTTAGTGAGCATTGCCCGTACGGGCGTATCATAAGTATACCGCAACAACGCTGCGACACCTTGTACATGTCTCCAGATGAGCTTTCTCTCGCGTGCGTCTTCAAAGCTGGTCTTTCCTCGACTCGAGTCGAGCGGGAGCCACCTGCCGGAGCATGACGTAACAAGAGGCCGCATTCATTGAACGTGCGGTCCCATTGCTGTCTCTTGACAAATGCTTCACAAGGTCTCTTTTCCTGTTGTTTTGCTTTGCTATCGATTTATTCACAAGCTAAATTCCCCACGCATGTGTCGTTCTTATTGACTGTCTCTTGACGACTTACACGGAGATGAATCCGACGCACAGTATCAACTCCCATGCCGGCGTTCAACTTCGCACGTCCGCAACACCCACACTGTGAAGCCAGATCCCACACCCCCCATGACAAGCTCCGGTTGGTTTCCTTCCTGTTGTAAGCAAACAATGTTCCCAATCGAGGCATGCCCGCCGGTCGGCCGAATGCGCCACCAGTTTTGTTATGCAACCCTTGACCCCGAGGCAATAGTCCCTACTCTACGAATACCGCGGAGCCCCGTCCGCCCCTGTGCTCCCCAGTTTCCTTTTTGGCCTTTTTTGGCCCTCTCCGAAGAACCTGAGCGGAAAGCCTATGTCTCACGCCAGACTGCATCAGACTGCATCAGACTGCGTCTGGCTGGACTAACGTATGGAGACATTTCACGGATGCTCAACAGGGGGAGGGGCTCACGTTATGGGCACTTGTCGCCCCAAGCATTATTACGTTGGCAAACCTAGAATTGTCGAGCTTGTTACCTAGCCATGTTCATCCGAGCTTGCATACAGATTCGCTTCTCGGACCAGGGAATCCATATTATGCAACCTCCATCCTTACCACACCCTTTCGAGCCTCTCGATCGCGGCGCTCGTTGGCATGCATCATCTAGCAGTGCGGCAGCGTTGGGACGCCTCGTTTGCTATCAGATTGCATCTAGCCAACAATGACGCCCTGGGTCATCCTTTCATCCCGACCAGGTCGAAACATACAACTCGTCGACGAAAATCTCTTGTGAAAGAAGCCTTGCAGTTCGATGAACGGCTGCCAACAACACTGATTCCTGCCATTCTCGTGCACGAATTCTCACACGATCCTACTCTATCCACACCCCAGCCGCCGGTTATGGTGCATCCAGACTGCTGGGATGAAGGAGAAAAGAGACCACGGCCAGACTGTACGATGCCAACGTTAGCTCAGTTCGTCCCACTGTCGCCTGCAGCAGTACTCGATATCCCTCCTTCCCTCTTTCCCGATGTCTTTCCCTGGTGACCCGCGGGATTCGCTCATCACGACCAGGGTCAATCTTGAGCTGTGAAGTTTGTCCTTTCGGCCTAATAGACGAAACCCGGAGGAATAGATCGCCGGCTGCTGACCATGAACGGGTAGCCCAAAATCGACAACATGTTTGTCATCCTCCGTTGTTGTTCATTGGATTCTGTCGGACTCGGTCGGATACACGAACAGCCGCGAACGGGAGCAGAAAATGCCGGCTTGCCGCAGACATCGGAGAGTCCGATCGAAGCCCATTATCGATTACAACGGCCGTAGCGCCGGTAAAAGAAACAACAGGCTGCCAAAACAACCTTGCACGGCTGGCCGCAGCCTACTGGCTCTGATAAATGGTCATGTTCCCGTGGCTTGGCACACTCGGCAAGACATTTGAGGGCCGCTAAACCGAAGATGCGAGCCACCAGCATGCTACACTCCAACCTGCTAGCTTCCCATACCGCCGGTAAACCGGTAAACCGCAGTTCGCTTCATTACGTGCGCGCGGAGACGCTTGTGCAGCTTTCCTACGGCCGAGAGCTGGCTTTTCTGACCAGGCTGCCGTTTGGTTCTGGCTCTTGGGAACGAATTCAGCACCAATGAGGATTCGAATGACGACGTTGTGAACAAGCATTCCTGCACCATTGAGCGGAGACGATCCGTAAAACGCTCCTTTTCTCTTTCCTTGTGCCCCAACTACCACGGGCCAGTGACACTCCCCTGCCCTCTTCACATCTCGCATTCGGCCAAACATGACTGATAGAACAAACATACATCATGCACATAACCCTATGTTCAAGGACATGGATGTACGAGGGGGAAATTGGCGGCTCCTGACTTTAGGGTACGGCGCATGTGGAGTTGGGCAGCAGCGTCGGCCAAGAACGGCCCATCACACCTTCACATCAGCAGCATGTCACATCACGTCTGCAAATGTCCAATATAAGCGAGTGAGGCCACCTCCACGCGCTCGGTCCCTCGTATTTCCGGCGGCTCATCACAGATGGGACTCGACCGTCGACGACACAACGGCGTATCGACCGCCGGCCGTAACCGCAATTGCCAAGATGATGCCAATCGTGCTTGGGCGTGGCTGAATGCTGTAGTGGAACAAACCTCAGGAGCGAAAAGATCAAGAAGCAAATATGAGAACCCGATAATGGGCTGCCGATCATTTCCTCTGTGTTTGTTGGCTGCCACGATGTCAGCTTCAAGGTTAGGGTGATCAAAGACTTGAGGGTACGCCGCCGCGGCATCCGTGAGGGCTGCGTGTTTGGTTCACCGTCTATTGTGGAACGTGACCGTGCGATCATGGACCTGCGCTGAGATGACAGCGAGTCTGATGCCAGAACCCAATGGTCGGACAGGACGTTTCCGTTGCCCAACAAGGGCCGAGGGCCTCACAAACACTTCAGAGTCGGGCCAAACAACAACAGTTTCCGGCATCCGGTGCCATGGTTGCGTGATGCGAATACATTGCTTCTAAGCTGCATGGTTGCTGCTATGGGCAAATCATGCTACCTGCGGATCGGTGGGGGACGTCAGTCATATGCTACGAAAATATTTCCAATGCGCCAGTCAACTCCTGTAATGCCACATGCCCAGACCCATCTGACGACTCAAGGCAGACATCCCAACAACGAAAATTGCAGATTCAGGCCGCACTAGCTTTCGAGAGATGGGCGTACTCCAGGCTCTGGCTCCATCCGTTGGGGTTCTCGGCCAAGCCCGGCATCTGCTGCATGTTCACATTCATGGCGCCCAACTGCTTCTTGTTCATCTTCTCCTTCAGCTCCTCCGTGATGGCATCAACATCGACGTTTAGGTACCCGCGCAGGAACTTGCCGACCTCGGTGTTCTCGATGTTGCCGCGAATTTTCTGCGCATCCTCGCCGCCGGTGCTGTAGACGTTGACGTCGAGTGCCGTGTGGCCGTGGGTACTCCAGCCGATGTGCGCGCGGAGACTAATCATGGCGGCAAACGTCTGCACTGAGACTTCGGGGTGGTCGACGAGGGCCTGGAGCTCCTCCGGGTGGGCGTCTTCGATGCCCAGGCCGGGGATGACGAGCTTCTTGTTGACCCAGGCCTTGAGCTCGTCCTGGTTCTGGGACTTGCTGCTAGCGACATGTTGGATGAACTTCTTGGATAGCAGCTCAGCGGAGGCGGTGGCCTTTGCGAGCGCCTTGGGGTACCAGTTGTAGACTGGCAGGTGGCCGGGCTCCTCTATAGTATCGATTAATACGCTGCTACCAGTGTAAGGGCATGTTAGAGGACTTACGCAGAGCAGTCGCAAGGCCACCAGTCTCGTGGTCACTGGTGGCCACCAAAAGCGACTCGGTCTTGCTGTCCTTCACAAAGTCCGAGACCAGCTTGAAGGCCTTGTCGTACTCGAGGACCTCCCGTACCTGGGCGGCGGGGTCGTTGATGTGGCCGGCATGGTCGATCCTGCTACCCTCGATCATCAGGAAGAAACCTTGGTCGCTGTTTTCCGTCGCCTTCTCCAGCGCGCGCAGCGCCGTCGCGGCCATCTCGCTCAGACTGGGGTAGATGTCGCTCATGTTGCGGCGGTCGATTTCGAAGGGGATGTCACCGGGGGCGAAGAGGCCCAACGTCGGGAAGCTGACCTTCTCGCCGCCCTCGAGGGCATCAAAGGCCTTGCGGTCGCCGGCGTAGGTCCAGCCGAACTCCTCCTGCGCCCTGGCGACCACATCCGTGTCGTCCAGTCTGCAGCTACCCTCCGTACCGTTGGGGAGGAAATGGCACCGGCCACCACCGAGCATGATATCCACGACCCTGCCAAGCGGGCCGTCGCCGACCTCCTGAAGGGCGATGTCGTCGTTCATGGCGCGTGTAAGGACGTGACTCGCGAAGCAGGCGGGCGTCGCGTCGGTGATGTCGGTGGTGACGACCAAGCCCGTCATGAAGCCGGCGCGCTTGGCGGCTTCGAGGACGGTGCCGCACGGCTCGTAGTCGGGAAGCACAGAGATGGCGCCGTTGTAGCTCTTCTTGCCGCAAGAGAAGGCAGTCGCTCCGGCGGCGCTGTCGGTGACGAGCGAGTTGGACGAGCGCGTGCGGCTGGAGCCCCAGAAGTGGCGGTCGAGAGTGAGGACGTCGCCCTCAGGCAGGCCCTCGACGTGCTGGCGAAAGCTGCGAGTGAGGGAGAGCGAGGCAGGCCCCATGCCGTCTGAGACCATAAAGATCAGGTTGCGCTTCGCGTCGGAGGGGGGGTTGAAGTGCGTCTGGCTGCGGTGCTGGGTCCAGACGGCAAGGACTATGACGGCGGCAGTGGCGAGGAGGGCCCAGACGAAGAGGACGATTTCACGCAGGCGCGAGGAGCTCGACGGCGGTGAGGAGATGTCGGCAGCATCGTCGCGGGCCTCGCCTTCGCGGCGGTTGGCAATGAGGGGCGTCCGCTCGGAGGACTGTGAGTTTGCGGTGATATTAGCCATGATCCGGGGATGATGCACAGCAGAAAGTTTGTTAATGTTGTTAGAGGAGAGTTTGGTGTTACCATTTTGATGTGGTCGTCTGGCCCTGAGTTCTGACACAGACGGGTGGATATGTTCACTGCTGCGTCAGATCCTGTCGCAGGTGAAGCTGGGGTGGGAGAGGGTTTGGGCCCGCGTCCTGACTCTTGTCCGGGTTGATAAGGACAGGGCGGGTACGGTGTAGGTAGGCAGCTGCCCTTTGTGAGATGGCGCCCACTATCGATACGGATCGCCCTTGGAATGGGAACCTTGGGAGGAGAGCTCCAGTGAGCAGGTCCCCTTTAGGTAATGGGTCACGGTCCCTCCTCTGCAGGGGCTCGCCGTTCATCGAAGGTGTGATTGGATGCAAGTCTCAGAGCAGAGTGAGTACCCCACTCCCTCCGCCATGTGCCGTGACATCACGCCGCCGCTTGTCATCCCGTGGTCACAAGTGTGGTCCCCTCTCACGCACATCAGATTACTTTGGAGCCAGCGGATTGGGCAACGGGTGAGCTGGGCTGAGCCTCACCGACCTCCTCTCTTCCCTGAGAGCCTAGAGGCTGCCGCCCGCTAGAGGAGAGCTAGGTCGTCAGCTGGGCCGTAATCTCTCATTGTAGGCCAAGACACGATCATGTGGGCGGCGGGCTACCTGCGGGGAAAGGTTAGGGATGGGTTAGGGATGGGTGGTTTTTCGACCACCCTACCTAATGCTAGGGCTTCCGAACGGGGTTAGGATGAGCTCGGCGGCCGTTGGTTACACTGGATTGCCATTGGTCTTTTGGGTACACAATAGCAAAGGAGGCCTTGTTTGAAGCGGCTGGTAATGTCGTTGACTGGTGAAACCTAGTGGTGGGCATGTCTCGGATCATTCCATCCCCATGTCTTGGTGAGGTGATTGTGTAGATCCACGGGCCGCAACAAACCCCAAGCTTCCCTCGAAGCTCATGAAGGGCCAAAGTTGTAGAGTAACCTTGACTGTTTGTCCATGACCCCCGGACCTTGAACGCCATACCGGCTGCCTTAAAACCTATGTGTCTGGGGTGAGCTTACGCCATTTCAGCTCGCCTGTTGCCGCCTCACTCTTGGGATCAACATTGGATGCCGGATATCGACAGCGGAACCCACATCCAGAGTTCCTGAGCTAAAACTGTCTGTGTAAGGCAAACACCTGTTCCACGCCGGACCTGTAGTTGGTTTCCAACGTGACACAGCTGGCAGTTCCCTCGTGTCAACTGAATTGTTCCGGGCGGTTAGGCAGACTTGAAGCATCCGAATTGTATGCAATACAAAGTGACAGACTACTGGGAATTCCAAAACCCAGGGCTCGGCAAATCCTTTATTGAATCTCTTACCCAGTTCGATGTTATGTTGAGATGGTTTACCTTCAATCTCCGTTTCCTATATTTCATCACCGGCCAAGCTCCCGGTGAGCATACCGGCAAGGTGTATGACTCAACACCATGTGTACCTACGCCCTTCTCATCCCGGCTTGTCGTCCCGGCTTGTCATCACAAAGCCCTCCTGCTCTTCAACACATCATGCCATCTTACACTCCGAGAACTAGAGCGTATCAACCACCGCGCCGCTTGGGAGGGGAGCGCTGAATCACGACGTGGTTAAGCAATTTACACTATGTAAAAGGGAGCATACTATCTTGAAGAAACATCGAGTATTGACCTGATAGCCTTCGATATTGCCTCTGTGGAGACAATATTGTTACATGTCTTTCTTCGTCATGGACTCAAACTGGGTTCAACCTGCCAGGCGCAGGCACATCAAAGCGGCCATTTGTATCGACATCTGGGAGGCGATTTCGATCAACTCGCTATCATAGGATACTATAGGGCGGCCAGCTGTGCCTGCTAAAGGGGGAGTCATCGTAGCTAGCACTTCGACCTCTTTACAGGTCAGTCGCCGAGATCTCATGGATGGGAAACATCATCACTCCCCATGCTTCACATGTGCTTCTCTGGAAGCTGATCTACCTACAGGGAGCGGTTTCCCCCCTTCGACAAGCTGGAGTACACAACTCGCCGATCTTTGCATCACCTTATGGACTTCCACACTAGGCACCGAGAGCCCTCCAACTACACAGCCATACGTCAACTACGTCTGTCATCTATATTTCCTTATCCCCGTCTCCATTAGAAGCTGCAGACTTCCCGAGCGCTTACTTTATAATCGCAGCTGTCCACCAGGCGAACAATCAGAACCTCAACTCCACAAACGGCCAGGACGTTGTCGTGGCAAACCAAATCGCTGCTCGGATACCCAGTATCGGAGTCGTTGTCCTCCGTTTTCTCTAGGGATCTTTGCCACATGGCTCAAAGTCGAGACTTGCCTGTGATGCCAAAGAGTCTGACGATCGGCAAATGGGCGCGTGTCTTGCCTATGATGTGTTTCTTCCAAGAGCTAGGAAGCCTCTCCTTGGTCTTCAAAGAAGGCTTGGATGCTTCTGCGGCAAATTTTCTCACGAGATATCTTCTGAAACTGAGAAATATCGCATCAATGGAGGCCAGTGTGCCTCATACGCCAGCTCTCGCCTCCTTCTTCCTTCCATCTGAAGCTAGATCAGCTGCAGACTTTCAGCTGTTCCCTCAACAGGATTGGCGTGCCGGTGTTATGAGTCATGTCAAGGCAGATACCCCCTTCAGAAGCCAAGTTTGCAATTTCTCATCCACCCTCTCGTCAAGATGCATAGATCGCTCGAGCTCAGAAACCTGACAGGCCTGACCCTCAGCTCCAACTTCACCGCAGCGCGCCTCACGCAAACAGTATTCAAGGACTGGGCAGCAAGTTACCGCGGTACCTATGTAAACTGACTGAGCCTTGTGAAAATCCCAGAAACCTCCATCTTTTTCGCTTCCCGGACCTTATTCCCGCAATAGCTGATTTACTGCCACGCTTACATCTCGACAGATTACACGTCTTCTCAACAGGACTATACGGAGACTCCTGCCGAGAGCTGAGGAAGCAGAAGTTTAAGTACCTGTTTCTGGCCGAGTGCCGAAGCATGTGAATTGTCGGCCCTCCTTTGGGGTAGAGATAGCGTGGCGGACTCGTTTGGACGCCGTGATGGCCATGCCGGGTCTTCGGGACTTGAGCCTGCCTACATATTCCGCTCTAGACAGAGAGAGCTCGAACACATTTCAAGACACATGCCGAAACTTCAGACGATCTCTTTCGTTAGTGGCCAAGAGCAGAACTCCACCTGGGCGCTGCGGGCCCTCGAGCCCTTCAGACGCCTCATCAGTCTCACTGTGCCGGGCCAGACCACAATTCCATCGCAAGAGATCCTATGGATCGACTATACGCAATGCTACCTGGGCCCCGGAGGCTTTTCGCTGAGCTTGCTGACCCAAGATAGCCGGTCTTGGTTCAGGGTGCACCTGAAAGACCAGAACTATTATGCAGACATCTGGGGGGTACGACTTCGAATTTAACGATGAGTGCATGTTTGTCCATGGCTAGGATGCTATCAGGGGGCCTGCGGAGGCGCTTTAGCTGCTGAGGGGTTCGGGGCCTTACCCACCATTTCTGGGGTTGACGGAGAACATAGGCACATGCATTACCTCCAGTGATTGATATGCCAGACTGAGGAGTTTGAATGAGGGTTCAGTAGCAAGTCTCGATTGATAGTGCTCAGTCGACGTCGATTGTGGATCTCCGCATTGGTGGTGGTACCTACTGGCGTAGTGGTATTTGAATGGTGGCTTCAGTGGACAAGCGTCCGCTGCAAGGTGCACTGTGCTCATTCCTCAATGGCCCCTGTGCCTAAGATGCCCCCGCAGCACTTTACGCGACCTGACGCGCTTCAATGCACGGCGCCTCCCGCTCATCCATGTGAACGACATATCCGTATTCTCCCCAACATCGAACTTCACACCCATGAATTTGGCTTCAATGACATCATAAACCCCGAACCTATAACTCTGTGATGCCGCAATGGCCGTTCTTAACTTCACTCTCAGCGAGGATGCCGTCGCTGCTTTCCGCGATGTCTTGACCTGCATGAACAAGTTCAGCGACGATGTCTCCCTCGAGGCCAGGAAGGACAAGGTTCGGCCATTCGCTGACAACCGTCAACCAGGCTATAGGAATCATTGACTAACGGAGACGGCGCAGTTGATTCTTACGGCGCTCAACCAGTCCAAATCGGCTTACTCCTGCTTCACCTTCGCGACTAACCGCTTCTGCTCCCGCTACCAATTTGAAGGCAGCGCGCAGTATCGTGATAAGTTCTATTGCACACTTCACATACGAGTAAGTCGGCCTTCGCTGTCGGCGGAATAATCCTTGAGGGTGATACCGAACTGACTGGCCATGCAGTCTCTCGCCTCCATCTTCCGCAGCCGCGTCGGTGGCGATCCGCAACGTGACCGCGAGAAGGAGAGCACAATCGACCGCTGTGACGTTGCCATCCAGGACGGCCCGGGCGTCAAGAGCCGGTTGATTGTAAAGTTGGTCTTTCGGAATGGTATGAATTCTCTACGGGACGTTCCTCAAAAGCCCATAGTGATGAGTTTTTAGGTGTCACATCTACACATCGACTGCCCTTTGAGGTCGCGGTGCCAGTCCATGCAAAATTCGACCGTGATGAGGCCGTCAACCATTGGACTATCCCTTCGCGGACGCTGAGGCAGCTGATGGAACACTTCGGTCCCGGTGTTGAGCTGCTGGATATCAACTCGGACGGCGAACACGTCAACTTCACATGCTTCACAGAAAAGACGACGAATGGAGACGGTTGGTTTGCGGGATGATTTGAATCTGGAAATGACGCTAACGCTGTTCCCAGAGGTCCTCAAGAAGCCGCTACACACATCAATCGCTATCGAAGTGGACGAGTTTGAAGATATAGAAGTTGAAGACAAGCTCCGCATCGTCATCAGCGTCAAGGACTTCCGCGCTATCATCCAGCACGCCGGCATCACCGGTAACCATCTCTCCGCCCGCTATTCTAGCCCCGCCCGCCCGATCCAGTTCACATACCCTGGCGACGGCATCAGTTGCGAGTTCTTACTGATGACGGTCGGCGAGAAAGGGAACCCCACCCAGAAGACGAAGAAGGGCAAGGCCAATGCCACCAACGCCGCCCCGCGACAGCAGCTCGAGGCCGCGTCTAGAAGACAAAGCGCTGCGCCATCAGAGACCCCGCAGCCTGTCGAGCAGGTGCCTGCCCAGAGCATGCCACCTCCTCCACCGGCGGCGTCTGCGGCCAAGAGTGCCGTTGCAGCGCGCACATCGTTGTTTGATTTGCGACCGTCTCAGCGACCTCCCCCAGCAACCATGCGTTCCGAAGGCTTGTTCGTGGATAACGACCAGGAATGGGAGCCTGTTAGGGACGAAGAAGACGAGGATGCGGAGGAGAATGCTAGACTGGAGTGGGATCATAGTAACCAGCCCGTAAGTCGTACCTTGCAACGTTGCCCCTTCCTTAGTTAGATGCTGACTCGCTTCTCATCAGAATGCATCTGCTATGCATTTGGGCCGCGCTGTCGCTGAAGAGAATGGCGAATTCGACCCAACTCCTGCTAGTAGCGCAGGATTAGAGCCCACACAGCGACTTTCCGATGTCAGACGCCTCGGCCTGTTTTACCAGGGCCCGTAAAGGCTCGAGGCTATTCAATGAAGTTGTTGCTTGATATCTTGCTGATTCGAGGATCGAGATGTCCACGATGGATTGGGGATATGTATGGGCCATTTGCTCAACTGGTGATGATGGTCACCCAGCTAGTCGCGCAACCTGCGCCGATACCCGCAATCTGAGAGCCAGGCGGAATGAACCTTGATGATGCGATGACATTCCACCGTCCCTTGACGTCGTTGTTCTCGACCTGCGGACCGCAGTTGCCGTGCTCACCCCATCCCCAGGCGAGCACGTCGCCCATTTCTGTGAATGCAATAACATGCTCGCTGCCAATGGCGACCTTGGATAGCTTGGGTAGATTCGGGGGCGGCAGTTGTCCATGGTCGTCTCTTCCCCATGCAAGAAGCTTGCCGTCCTTCTTCAGGACATAGACGTTGCCCCAGCTGGCACCGACATCCGTCCATTCGGGTACAGACTCTGGGGCGGAGGATTTAATGTTCCACTTATCAGATCCCAGAATCAGTAGCTTGCCTGACGCTGGAGCTCCGAACACACATGTAAAGTCCTTTCCACAGACAGCCCTGACAACTTTGAAGCCGACGCCTTCAATTTTTCTTGGCGAGTGGACAACGGCTTCGGGGCTTCCACCCTGGCCCTTGCGAATATTGCCCCATGCGTAAGCGTCACCGTTGCTGAGAACCGCTACGGCGTGGCCCATACACGCCGCCACATCTACGACCTCAGTTCCAGCTGGCGGGAACTCCTTGAAGAGGGTGGCAGACGGCGAACGGACAAGCAGCTCGCCAAGACCCAGCTCACCCTTCTGTCCAGCACCCAAGCTATACACCTTCGTCCTCTTCCCCTCGCCATCCTTCTGAATAACGAACGAAGCCTCCCAAGTCGCAGCGATCAAGTCTGTCGTGCCCGAGGCGCTCTCTTGGGCTTCCTTGCCCAGCTGGACTCGCTGGAAGACCGGCTCATCAGTCTCTGCGGTGGACGTCAGTCCACATGCTCCGCTTGTGGCGTCTCCGCTCCAGTAAAGCTCTCCGGATTGTGTGAGGAGCAGCGTATGATTTCCGCCCGCCGCCATCTTGACCACAGGAGAGTCGGGATGGTCTGGGAAGAAGATGACCTGCTTGGGAACGGAGACATCTTCCTTGTGACCGATACCGAGCTGGCCAGAACCGTTGGAGCCGTTTGCAAAGAGAACTGACATTTTGGTATTTTTTATCGAATTTTTGTACTGGGGTACTCTCGACACCCGGCATCGTTCAGCGGAGGTGAGGGAAGCTGTCGGTCGGTGGTGGATGCCCATCGAATATCGCACTAAGCGAGCTCGTCCCCCACCAGTTTCTCGCATGCATCTATTCAGCTCGATGGAGGGGCGTTTCGGCCAATCATTCCCGCGCCTCCGCCAACCGCGCCCGCAAGATCAAAAAGCGGAACTCCAACCGCGATCAACTTTTTTTTTCTCGTCTTGCATCACACACATTCAGCACTCTCAGAGCTCCCGCCCTCGAAAAGCTCTCGACGTTGGTGGACCGGCTCTGCAGAGTTTTCTTTTTGCTCAGGATGTGAGAGATTTGCTTCGCGCAGACCTTTTAAAGTCTCGAAAAGAACACAAATCACTCGGGATATTTTCTAACCCAACAGGAACACATTGGCACAATGTCAGCTTCTGCTCCAATCCAGCCTCAGGCCGCCGGCGGCATCCCCGCAGAAATGGAAAATTTCGTGGTCGGCCTGATCGGCATGGGCGACATGGGGAAGATGTACGCGCAGAGGCTCTCTGCCGCTGGATGGAAGTGAGTAAATGTGCACTCTCCCCAGCTTGGGCTTCTGCGCTTTGCGATTCTTTTGGTAAGCTACTTTCCTCCACGTCTTTCCTGCACATACAAATCATATACCCCCTTGGTCATGATGACAAGAGCGCATTTGGCTAGAGTATCGCCCGAGGACTTCCTGGCAAGCCGTCTTGGCCCCAGGAAAGGCTGAAGGCTTTCCATGATGATACACCTAGCTACCTTAAACTTTACCTGTCTGAACCTTCACCATCACACTCTTTCTTGCGATGCTCGTTTTGAAAGCAGCGAGGCTAACATGCTTCCCAGGAACTCGCAATAGCTACATGCCCATTCTTGCTATACCGGTGGTTGCATAGTAAGGGATGAACGTGAGGGAGAGAGACTGACGCCTGGGCTTCTGGCAGGATTATGGCGTGTGACCAGGAGGAAAAGTACGAGAGCCTGAAAGAAGAGTTCTCTGGAAATGTATGGGGCAAAGCCACACAAAAGCCTGCCCTGCTTCCCTCGGTGTCCAACCCGGCTGAGCAGTTTTCTCGAATAGAACAAAATACAAATCTGCCGCAATGGCCACTACGTCTCCCGCGCAAGCGACTATATCATCTACAGCGTTGAAGCCGCTACCATTGATCGCGTTATCGCCCAATATGGCCCATGTATGAGTTCATCCATGGTTATCCCCGCAACAGAGGTGATCTGACACTATCGTCCCACAACCCAGCAACCAAGCTCGGCGCCATCGTCGGAGGCCAAACCTCCTGCAAAGCTCCCGAAATAACTGCCTTCGAGCGCCACCTCCCGACGGACGTCGAGATCGTCTCGTGTCACTCCCTCCACGGCCCCAACGTCGACCCGCGAAACCAGCCCCTTGTCATAATCTCGCACCGCGCCTCTCCCGCGTCCGTCGCAAAGGTCGAGGCCGTCCTCTCCGTCCTCGGCTCCAAGCACGTCTACCTCACAGCCCTCGAGCATGACCGCATCACCGCCGACACCCAGGCCGTCACGCACGCCGCGTTCCTCTCCATGGGCAAGGCGTGGCACGCCAACACGCAGTTCCCTTGGGAGATGTCGCGTTACGTCGGCGGCGTCGAGAACGTGAAGATCAACATCATGCTGCGCATCTACTCTCAGAAGTGGCACGTCTACGCCGGCCTTGCCATTCTCAACCCGGAAGCCCGCAAGCAGATCTCCCAGTTCGCCCGCTCCGTCACGGACCTCTACAAGCTCATGCTCGAGGGCAACGCCGACGCCCTCCGCGCCCGCGTGCTCGCCGCCAAGGAAAAGGTCTTTGGCCACGAAGGCAGCCCCAAGTGGGCGGACCGGCCGCTGCTTAACCCGGACCTGCTTGAGCGCTTCTCCCTCGGCAAGAAGGAGGACCAGACGGGCCCGCCGCGCGCCAACAACCATCTCAGCCTGCTGGCTATGGTGGACTGCTGGGCGCAGCTGGGGATTGTCCCCTACGACCACATGATCTGCTCGACGCCACTGTTCCGGCTGTGGCTGGGCGTCGCGGAGCATCTATTCCGCAGCCGCGAGCTGCTCGACGACGCGCTGCGGACGGCCGTTGAGGACCACACTTACCGCTCCGACGATCTCGAGTTTACCTTCGCGGCGCGGGGATGGGCCGAGTGCGTCTCGCTGGGGCACTTTGAGACATGGAAGAACCGGTTCGAGACGACGCAGGAGTTCTTCCAGCCGCGATTCAAGGATGCTGTCGCTATGGGAAATGCTATGATGAAGGCTGTGTTGGAGAGCACGAAGGACTGAGGTCTTTTTGAGAGAGATACCGTATCACTGCTTAAGGGTCAAGCTGCGTCTTGGATGAGGGCATGCACCGAAGAGTGCCGTGACTATGGGTAGTGCAGGAGTTTTCTTTGGTGGAATCGTATAAATCAAAAGAGAGAAAATCCGCTCTGCTAGAGGCAGTCGACGTAGCAGTGCTATCCATGATGCCGTGTCACATTCGCAGTTTGTCCAGCCAAGCCTTCCGCCCCTGTTAAGCTTTCTGCTCAGTATTTCTTTCGTTTTTCTTTGGAATAGTTGTACCGCGAAATACTGTCGTCCTTGACGTTGTCCAGCTGGTCTGCAACGCGAGCATATCGCGAGTATGAAGTCATACAATCACACTTTGCATCGCAAGCTGTCTGTGTTGACCAGTCTACTGAAACCCACCGATCACTCGATGAACAACTAGGGCCCCCCAGCTTTTACGTAAATGATCACCAAGCCATGTAGTGCTCGTTGTGTCTACCTTCCTAAAGGGCAAAATTGTACGTGAAAGAATACCGTTTATCACGAGTAACAGGGGTATTTCGTACGATCCAACGCCTCGGCCGCAAAATATAGGGGAACAGCGCAATAACCTCTCTTATCCCGCTTCTCAAACCTGGGTGACAAGGTCCGGAGCATGCCTCTCGACGCTCTCCTCCAAGACGGCCACTCCGCGCGCAACCTCTAGAGGCTTTGCGAGAAACTTGCCCTCTTCTTTCTCGTGCTCTTCCATCTCGGTGGAATGCGCACCAAGCTGAGCGCTCGCGGAAGCTGGCAGGCTCACAGTTGAGGCTGTAGTATCCTGCCAAGACGAATCCACTTCGCTTGTGTCCTGACGGGCTGCGGTCTGGACTGCTAGGTTTGGGAAGCCTGGTGATCGGGGCAACTGGACGTAAGGGAGAGGATACGGTGACATGGGCCTCGCGTAATTGGTCATACCGGAAATATTAAGCTGTGAAGCTAGCTGGCTCGCCAGACGTGCGTCGATAATGGCGATGTTGCTCGCGCTCGACGATGTACGGAAGGAAGCAGATGCAGACGCCTCCGTTGACTGTGAGAATGTCAAACATGATCCGTACGATTTTGGCAAACATACTTACTACCGAATCTGACCGTAAGCCCAAATTTGCAACCAGACTGGAGTTGCAGACTGGTCTCTGGCGGAAGAAATGGAATCCATATCCGGTGGCTGCCGTAGCAGGAATGCTGCCCTCGACGACACCGTCGAGGCTGATGTATGCTCGATCCGCTCCACTAGGACGGCAATAAGGGCAGATCATGTATTGGCATTCATCTTTGGCATTGGGGACCCAGGGGGCTGATCCGGTGCGGCCGAGGACATCGTCAAAACCGTGGGTACTACGCTGGCGAGCACCGTCGTGCCCTTCGTTAGAGGTCAGTTTCTTCTGGAACGACTCTTGCCGGAGAACATCTCCAAGCTAGACTCAAATGTTAATTGTTGCGGAGGTGCTTCTAGAGGAAAGCCACATACGTGTTTGCGTTGGTTGAAGATGGTCAGAAGCTGGTCGCTGGTATAGGTGGTGGTGATGTCCCTCGAGGGCATCTCCTCGAGAAAGCAGGCGGCGTTTCCAGACCGCTTCTCAGGACCGCGGTTCCTCGGCTGGACGTCTGCGATGAGCTGCTTTCCCAAGTCATCGAAAGTGACCTTGCTATGTTAGCCCCGTCTTTGGTCCAGGATGATTTCCGACTTACCTCGTCTCCGCTGAGAATGGAAATGCGCAGGATTTCTTCCTGATCTTGGGAGCACCGATACAGCCAGCCAAAGGGACCATGGTTGCCACAAGAGTCACATCTAAGGATAGAGCTGTACACGCGAACCATTGTGACATGCGTGCAGGTTGCGAAGGTGCGCGCAGGGCGAGGAGCGGGTTGAGCGGCCATATTGATACCAAGCACCCAAGATGCGGCCTCGAGGAGGTGGCCGACTGAAGACGAAGGCGGGTGGGTGAACAATGTTTCTAGGATTAGCGGTTACTTGAAATCCAGTAACCTGTTCGTCTCGCATAGTGGTGACTCTTAGGGTAGCCAGGTGAAAGTCGCTGGACCGAGGAGGAAAGTGCGGTGAGATCCGTGGTCTGAGGAAGGAGCACCTCACTTCACCTACAATTCATCTGAAGTCGCCTCAGGAGCAGAGAAAAGAGAAACCACAGTATTAATTCTAGGCCACGCCGAAATCCTCGCATTCAGATCGTGGGCTTGTTTCTATGTTCTCTCTTTGGTTCTTGTCAGAACCTGTCTCTTCTTGCGGGAGAGCAGGAACCGAACATAAGCTTCGGTCACCATATAACAAGACTTGTTGGTACTCGGGTATTTGCATTTTTGCCTTTATGTTTTGGACTACCACTGAACGTATTGTTGCAGTCTTGAAGATCAATGTGTTGGGATACCAGACAATGTGTCGGTGCAACAATAACATCAGCTGATGTTGCAGCTCCTTCCATCTGTCTGCCGTGACTTTGACCATGACAGAAGTCCAGACAGAATATCTCCTTGAAAATCTACAACATCAGGAGAAATTGCTCTGGTCTGCAGTCAGGCATGTAAATCTATGTGAAAGTGATAAGTGGCCTTTCCCGGCTTGGCCAATATCCGTCTCATTGGGAACGACTCCGCGTATCAAGGTTAACAGACACGAAAGCAGGGCGTTCTTCGTTTTTTGCCATTACATGAGTGTATAAGCCACGACCTGTGTCGGGTGGTGATGATGAAGTTCCGCCTGAAGTGTCCGGACCACCCCGAGCGCACTCATCCAAGCCCCTTCCAGACGCTGCAGAACTGCCTTCATCACCGCATATTTTGAGCTGCAGTGAATGACATCGATATGCATGCGAGAGGGTGTAGTTTGGACGACATTCGGACGATTCGGGGAGACAGAGCATGAAGCTCGATTATTAAACTGACATTTTGGGAGGGACTACGTCAATGGGTCAACCCAGCACGTCTTGGCCGGCACAAGTGCACAAAGGCACAAGTGCAAGACTCCCGTCTCTCAGTCTCTCCGTGTGGATGCAGTCAGAATGAGCTGGCGAGCGCCTGTTCGATGCCGCTAACGAATTTTCGGACCGCCCCCTCCTCAGCAAGTGAAAACAAACCTCGGGCCACTGGCTGGAGACGGCCAATCAACGCTCTCCCTTGGTGCATCCCTGCAGCTCCGACCAGCTCTTGCCCGTCATGCAACATCCCGGTCATTTCTTGCGTTGCCAGACGAATGAACATCTCACAACAGAGAGCTCCAGGTCCAAGACTGCTGGAGTTGGCACCACCCCCATCAATTCAGTCAATTTCCCCCCAGCCAGCCCAGCCGAGCCCAGCCCGTCCGAGGTGGTCTCCCGTGTTGCGTACCTAGGTACACATATCCGCCGTGCCTGGCCCCGTACACCCCCCAGGGCCTAATTGTGTCAACCTCCTCAACTACCACCACATCAACAACCCTTCCGCCGCTCCCTCTTTCCATTGTGCTGCTGCCGCCCAACCTCCTTTCTGACGACGGCTCAGACGCTCACTTCCTGCGATCTTGAGAAACACCCAGTACGTTGCCCCGAATTTCTGTGCGGTCCCCAGGTCAGCTCGTCATTGCAATTGAGGTCTCCAGCGACCGAAGCTCCAGCCGTGCAATTAACCGATCGTCCCTGGTCGGTCGGCAGAGCGACGCGGTAAACAAATCATTGGCTGACCCCGGGCTTGCACTCTGGAGCCGCAATTCAATTGACGAACGCCCCTCCGAAAACCCATCGCAAACACCCTCAAAGACGGGCCTCCTATGCTGATACTCCTCCCTTTCACCGCAGTTTCCCCCGCGATTTCTCGATTACGTTAGCGATACCCCCGGAGCCTTAGCCCACCATGTCGGTCAAGTTTGAGAAGGAGACGATAAAGAAGGGTGTGGAGGAGGTCAAGAAGGGCCTCATCGGAGAACCTCTGCCCGGCACCAGCGGCAAGCACCCCATCTCCGAGGCCATTGGTACCGCCATCACCGGCGGCAAGAAGAATGCCGGATCCAAGGGCTATCTTGCGGTTCGTTTGCCAATCCCCCGGTGCTAGGCGACTGTAACATGCGCGCCAGAGGAGCACAATGATGGTGCATGGGACAGGTCCAGAACGACATGCTAACGCGCTTTTCATTCCAGGCCTACATCAAGGAGCTCGAGCAGAACCCTCTGCGCACCAAGATGCTCACTGCTGGTACCCTCGCTGGTGCCCAAGAGCTGATCGCATCCTTCCTCGCCAAGGACCGTAACAAGCATGGCAACTACTTCACCTCGCGCGTGCCCAAGATGGCCGCCTACGGCGCCCTCGTCAGCGCGCCTCTTGGCCACTTCCTCATCTGGGCCCTTCAGAAGACCTTTGCTGGCCGTACCAGCTTGCGCGCCAAGATCTTGCAGATTATCGTCAGCAACTTGATTGTACGTGCCCCGACCTTCAACCAAAGCTGCTTTACATGTGCTAACCTGCATCTTGCAGATTGCGCCCATCCAGAACTCCGTCTACCTTACCGCGATGGCTCTCATTGCCGGTGCCAAGACGTACCACCAGGTCCGAGCAACTGTCAAGGTTGGGTTCTGGAAGGTCATGAAGGTCAGCTGGATCACGTCCCCGCTCTGCCTGGCCTTTGCCCAGAAGTTCCTCCCCGACCAACTTTGGGTCCCCTTTTTCAACCTGGTTGCCTTCATCATCGGCACCTACATCAACACCATCACCAAGAAGAAGCGTCTCGCAGCTCTGCGTAAGAAGCACTTCGGTGACGGCCGCTCTCCCTCGATGGGAGGCCGCCCTGAGGACTACCCGGGGCCTAAGGACTACCCTGGCCCGATGGGAGGTCCTAACCCGCCTTACTAAACGACTCTGCTATGGTGAGATGGTTGAGATGATGTCGATATAACGCCCACTTGATGAGAAACCTGGTAACATCTAATACGAAAACGAATCTAGCCTCTTGGGGCGGGTTTTTGGAGTTGAGGGGCGTGGGGGGCAGTGTGAAGATACGCAAGCTGGGAGCAAGTGGGCTTGGAGGGATTGCGATCGACCGCCGAGCGTCCTTGTAAATTTTGCTTGCTTCAAACGTTGCTATCATGTTATATGTCCTGTGTCGGTAAATAGGTTCAAATGCGCTTGGATTGAGGTTCGCCATGCATGGTATCGTCTTCACGCTTTGTGATTGAAATGACCCATGCTGCTCTATGTCTACAGCCCAGTGCTATCATAGAATCTTTTCTTCTGGAGTTTCCTCCCAAGTCATATCAGTCACCACCACTGCCTCCCTCGCGTGAGTCTCTTCATGGCGTGCAGCAACGACGACCCCCGCTGGTACAGTGGCGGCCTGGTCCTCCTCTTAAGGATTTATGCTTCATGCCTCGGCTCGGTGGACGAACCTTGACCCTTCGTTGCTGGCTGCTGGCTTTGAACCGAACCGACGTGGTCGGTGTCCCGCCAATGGAGCAGCAGGTCGGGTGCTTATGTTTAGTTTGCGTCTCGAACTTGCTCCCTGCTTCATTCTCCAGCCGACGCCTCACCAGTGTCTACCATGAATCCGGGGCTCCAATACTCCCATTCCGGGCACTGTTTGTCAACCCACAGCATGCCCTCGCCGAGAAGATCCTCCAATGCAGTCTGAGCTCGCGCCCTCGGCCAACGTAAGTTGACCATGAGCATTGAGATACTTACGTATCCCAACACCTGCACAGCCTCCAGCACGGCGCTCTGATCGGTGTTGAGCTCCTTGGGTACGCTCCGGATATACGACTTGCTGCCAACGTTGATGACGCTGTGCGAGCTGCCCAGCGGCTTCAGCGTGCCAACAGCCCTCAGCACATCGTCCTCTGTCACCTCGCTCGCACCCTCCATGCGCCCCTTCATGATCCGCTCCCTCACCTCGCGGACCCCGATCAGCCCACCGTTCTCGTCGCGCGTCGCGCTGCACACCTCGACCACGCGTACCGCCAGCTCAAAATAGAAGTCGTTAACCGACCGGCCCAGCAGCTGCGCCCAGATTGAGGACGAGCCGCCGCCACCTGAGGACGAGGACGAGGAGGATGCGAGCGGGTCGACGCCGATGGCGGAGCACATGCGGGCGAACTGGGCGCGGAAGGACGGGTTCGAACGGATGTCCTTTGCATGAGTCTGCGCGAACTGCTGGAGGAGGGAGCGGAAGACGGAGAGTTGGGTCTCGAGGGCTCGCGCATTGGTGTTGCGCAAATTAGAGCCATGAGAGGCGTATTGCGCCGAGGTGAGGCGGGAGCGATCGAAGGCCGCGAGGCCGACGCCTTTGCGGGACATGGCCGCGGTGCTATGATCGTGGTCGGGGAGCGAGTTTGGGTAGAAGAGGGGAAATGGGGAGCTTCGATCGTGGTGCTTCACATGCGGAGGTAGGTGGAGGTTACGAATAGAGGGGCGCCCAGGTGTCTTGGTGGATGCTATATCGCGGTCGTTGGCGCCGATGTCATTTGTGGTCTGCCTTCGGACGCTCCGTCAATCTCGAAGGATGACATAAGCTTCTTCGGGCCCGCAATTAGTTTTCGGCCCAGCGTTCTAAAGGTCGGCCCAAGCGAACACAGAAGTGAGGCCCAGAGAGCAAGCTCTTGCGTCACGTGCAACTGGGCCACATCCCCACCCGGAGAATCTCCGGCCACCTTAGCCACTAAACGGGCATAGCCCCCCGGCAAAAAGGGCACAACCCTCTCTCAAATCCAACTCGCAAAATTTCGGTGGTTGAGCCTGACCAAAGCAATTACAGACGCCCTGCCTCACGATCGCGCTGCGAATTTCTTCACAGTCCCCCTCCATCCCGCAGCAACCATGTCGTCCACCCAGAGCGTGCAGTGCTTCGGCAAGAAGAGAACCGCCACCGCCGTTGCCCAGTGCAAGGTACGAACAAAACCCGAATATTCCCTCGAGAGAAAACAGTCGAATACCGGAAGAGAGTGATGAAAGAGGGGAACGACGAACATTTGGATATGAGAATTTGGCAGGCTGACTCTTTTCGCGCAATAGGCTGGCAAGGGCCTCGTCAAGGTCAACGGCAAGCCTCTCTCGCTTGTCCAGCCTGAGATCCTCCGCTTCAAGGTACGATTTTATCCCACGCGAATTGATTGAGGAAAACCGGTCGGCAAGAGGTGGATTTAGATGGGCATGGGGACACGAAGAGCAAGCGCTGCGACGTTTGACTCTACCTACGGACGAGAAGAACATGTTGCAGCATTTTGCTCTTCACGACCTACACCCACGAACCGATTCGAGAAGTTCAAAGCGACCAGGGTTCTGCACGAAAAAGTTATCCAAAGAGAACCCGACGAAGACTAACGCTGCGAACCACAGGTCTACGAGCCCCTCCTCGTCCTCGGCCTTGACAAGTTCGCCAACATCGACATCCGTGTCCGCGTCACCGGTGGTGGTCACACTTCCCAGATCTACGCCATCCGTCAGGCCATCGCCAAGTCGGTTGTCGCCTACTACCAGAAGTTCGTCGACGAGCACTCCAAGAACATGCTCAAGCAGGCCCTCGTCCAGTTCGACCGCACTCTCCTCGTCGCCGACAACCGCCGGTGCGAGCCCAAGAAGTTCGGTGGTAAGGGTGCCCGCTCCAGATTCCAGAAGTCCTACCGTTAAACGGTACGCGTCGGATGGTTTCTTTTTCTTGCCCGAGCGGTGGTGGGGAAAAAGGGATGTGCAGCACAAAACCTTTGGGGGAAGCGCTGTGGGTTTCCGGGTCCAGCATTTGGTGTTTCCCGCGAAAAAATATTTGGCAGTTACTGTTTTACGGGGGAGTCAAACGTGGATCAAAAGATCTGGTTCGTTCGTCTCGTGTCTTTAGGGAAACGGACCGAGATGTCGGCCAGAGCTCGACATATGGAGGTCAGGTCGTGCGTGAGATTTTAGCATCGCGCTGTTTCTCCGCCGCCGCCCCTCCGTCGATGCAATTGCATGGCATGCCTCGCGGTATCGCTGCTTGGCTTGGTTTGTAAAAGGGTCAGGCAGGCAAATGAAACATTGAAACTTCATGACACGGCGTTTTGGGCTCGAGTTATGCGTGTGCCGTGTTTCTTTTCTCTTCTCTCTCTTGTGTCTATGGCTGGGAACTCGCATCCATGAGGCATGGGGTAGGTGTAAGACAGGAAGACGGTTCACCAACAATGACATTTCAACAACTTAATGTTCCATGTCCTTCATACCGGTTATGTCTTCATGTTCTCTGTCACAGTCCTCTCATGGCCCGCGTTGATGATGAGCCCCAATACCTTTTTTCGAGCCAGTCTCATGCTCTCGGTCTTGTCAAGTGTTCCTCAAGCCAGCTTGTGGGTAGATGTGTGACAGGACGGAGTACACTGTCAGCTGCCATTGCAAAGTGGCTGCCTCTTCGGTCAGTGCCAAAGAACTGCGCTATCTGAAGACATGAACCTTCACCCGCATTCATAGCATCTGTGGCGGGGGTGCCAAGCGGCCCAGCATCCCGACCCAACGTTATATGTTGGGAGCGCGCTTTCTGACTTTGGGTCGGTTAACGGTGTACCTCGATGGAGATATGTACTGGTGTAGTAGTCAAACATCCAGTGCAGGATCAAGTGCGAAATTCAGCATCGATAGCGTACAACTAACCTTCGAAGCCGCTTCGTAGCCGACCAGTCACAGGTCTCAGAGAACCCCAAACTCACCCTAGCCAACACCAACAACACAACGACCGAGACTAGATCTCGACGCGCCCGAACCAATACCGAACGAAACAGAAAAAGAATGTCACCACCATGAGCAAAAGGCAATGATCAGTGTGAGGCTTGAACTCACGGCCTTGGCATTACTCAACATATCTGATGATATATTAGTACCACGCTCTAACCAACTGAGCTAACCGACCCAGCTACGTGCTTGTTTGTTGGCGTGAAACTATTGCCCTAAACCCTACGAGACGTAAGGGCAAGATCTAGAGGGAGGGTCTGGCTGAGAACGGTGGTGGGCTCCGAGTGACTCCATCTTGGATAGGGGTTGCCTTGATAGGTGTTGATGGGCTTGGATCCGCTGTCACGGTTGGCAATGGGGGTGCTGGTGTTCTCCAAGGTAACCTGGTTCGTGAAGAACGCAACTATCCTATCTCAATTCGAGGCATGAGACGATGTGTTGAGCCGTAAGATGGTTGATCAAATCCTCGTTGTTCCAGTATCTTGTGTCACGGCCGATCCTCTTGAAAGCTTCGTTCGGAAGTACTAGTGCAATTCATCTCAATGACTTGCATTTGTTGCGCTCGAAGTCACTATCAACTCTACCATAGAGCCTCTATTGGTTGCCGAAAGTTCCCTGCTTCGCAGAGCAGCGAGACGGGAGTGAACGAAGCTGCTTTAAAAACTTGCTGAAACGCGACTATTCCTCAATTTCGCAGACCAAAGTTGGGACTTCTCCCTTATTGGATGCCATGTAAAACTGGAGTTGAAGGAACTCATTAAAGTTGTCTTTGCGCAGAGTCCGATACTTCCACTGCTCTTCTTACTCTTGCGTGACTTGGTCTGGCCAAGATTGAGTCGCATCGACCATCAACCCCCAATTCCCGTCCGAGCCACACCGATATCGTCCAGCGTGGGGTCAGCGACTCGTGCCACCAATCACCATTGCATCTCAGCAAAGACACGACGGCCCAAAGGCCCGCAAGCTAGGGTTTGAAATTACGCACAACCTACGACAGCAGAAAGGTTACATAATGACAATCTTTTGCTGCCCCCCCAACAACATCCCAAGCAGCTCGCTTCGAGCTTATCCCCGATGGCACAATTGGCTAGCGCGTCAGACTGTTAATCTGGAGGTTGGTGGTTCGAGCCCACCTCGGGGAGAATAAGTGGTTAAAATCCACTTGGGAGCTTAGCTTTTTCGTTGTTCTGCGTTTTGTTCCGGCTCATCTGTTGTTCAATGTGCCAAGTTATGTGCCAGCGTCTCCCCGGAGTTTGCGCACGAACACTAGAGGGTTGCAGTCGGTGCCCGTCATAGCAAATTATACTACGTACTATATAGTCTCTTTGCATCTCATACTGGGGTTTCTCTCACTCGCCTCCGAATCAAAACCCTGGTCGTCGGGTTCGCGATCATTGAGAACCTAACATTTGTAACCTTATGCTCGCACCTCTCCTCCAGCTTCATGCCGTACTTGAGCAACAAGTGGCAAACCGTAATCTTGACCTCGTTCGCAGCGAAGAACCGCCCGGGACACGCGTGTTGCCAGTGTTCAAAGCCTATGTGTGTTGGTGTCGTCGTGGCTAGCTGGATGCTGTGCTCCTCGCCTGGCGTCTCGCGCATGCGCAGGAACCCGTAGGCGTCGAACTTATCGGCGTCAAGCTAGACCGTCCGTGGGGGGGGTTGTTCTTCGACGGCGTTTCACTCACTTGATGCAGCTGGTTTCATGCGCTGCCTTTCCTTGATCACGCTGTCTCCGATCTTGAAGTTGTACGGCGTCATCTTCGTCCATTCGCCCTTCTTAGATGCCGCCACGGTTTCCTTGCGCAGGGGTCCATCAAGTTCCGGATAACTACAAATATACAATATCGTCTGCATGATCATAACGGCAGTTGAATACATCCCGAAAAGAGCCATGATGAGTTGGATGATGGCTGGGTCATACCTACGGCCCTTGACCATCTATCTCTTCGAAGTTCGACTAATCAATGGCGTCTCGCAAGCCCTTTCCCTATTTCTCACCGCTGCCGACTCCAGCAGCCTCTCTGACGAATCATTGGTTTCGTCCGCGTTGGTACATCGGTGTGATCAACTTCCGAGCCCTAGTGACGTGGACCCTGACTCTTATGCAGCCTGAGAGGAATCACAGGGCGAACTATTGGAGGTAAGCTTGGAGACCTTAAATCTCAATAACTATGCTTGGTCTCTACCCAAATTTCATTGAAGACTTCTTTCGGATCCTGGGCCGCCTCATCAGACAGGGGTTCGGTTACTCGTGCAGAAGGAAGTCGACTGACTTAGTATAGAGCTGGTGCTAGTGGTATGGTTGACTTGCACGAGGACTGATTCAACCCAGACCGCACAACATCCGCCATGAGCCCGTCTTCCTGCCCTTCAGTAAACGCCTGAAAACCTAGGACCTGGCTATAGCAAACCTGTGAGGGTCAGTGAACATGTCCTACACTAACCTTCTTGTATGCGTCCGCTTGCCCTCGCACTCCATTCGGAGAAGCTCAAACCCGCATGGTTTTTTGAGGTCGTTGACGTATCCGGGATTACGAAGGACTGTGTGCCTAGAGCCTGAGATGATTCTGGGATTCTTTCCCGACTACTAGAAACAAAAGGTTCAGTGCTGGGATAACCTCGGGGGCTGGAAGGACTACCCAATACCCCTCGTTTACAAATGTCAAGAAAGTACCGAGATATAATCTGCTACAAACCCGTGCACTAGTTTTGGCTTCTGGGTTAGTTTCATCCAGCCCATTCACAGACATCCAGGGTTCGGTTAGTGGAAATAATCATGCAGCCATAAGTGTAGACGAGGGCTTCAGTAAGAAGATCGCCGCCGTCGTTGTCCCTTCTGAAAGCACAACTTTCTTTCGATCAGGCAGCCAATAGCCTAGACTCCGGGGCCAACGGGTCCATATTTATGCGGCACGAACATGATGGCTAAGGAAGGCCAGGGGAGGAGAGCAGCGGGGCCGTAGTGACATCCCCGTATTCTTGCCAATCAGAGTACTTATGTCCGAGGTTGTAATTAAAGCTCTTCTTTCAAATCAGTTCATCTTCAATTTCGTTGAGCGTGCGACATGGAAGCGCAGTCTATCATGACTGCCTTGTAGATTGTTGTTTGGGAGCGTCTACCCGAGAAATAGTGTCATGATGAGCTGCAGCGCGTCAATAACGTTGTGGAATCATTCTACATGACACTACAAGATTTCCGTTTCAGAAGCAGTTATCCCAAGGCTTGAAATTTGCCTCTCGCAATGCCAGAGGAGTAGACTTGAAAGCTTAAGACACTGCGAACAAAGGACAGGAATGCTAATGGCGCACTGACAATGCTCGGAGAATATTGTCAGCTAAACCTGATTTCTTTGATGAACAGTGGCTGAGCAATGTGGAAGCCAAAATTCTTCCAGTCTCTCCATTGAATCGCCCAACTCGTTGTTTCCCAGCCCGTGCTTGCTTTCCTTTAAATGATTCGCATCTGAACACCCAGGCCCTCCTCGGTTCCGTGGCAGCTTGGGTAACAAATCTCAGACGGCAAGACAATAGACCGTACCAATTGTTTCGATAAACTCTGCATAAAACAGAGATAAAGGAAGGAGAACAGCCCTGCCCTTTTATCTATGAGAAGTGTCCGGCCCTTGAAGGCGATGGGTGGCAAGCATCAGGTAACGGTCGCCTTAAGTGCCCTTGAAAGAAAACATCACTTATTGAAGAAGAAACATAAATCGAAAACGTGGAGATCTGTATTCTGCTGGAGACATGCCGCCTAGTTACTCACATTCTTCACTTTGTTTGGCTACGTAGCATTACCAGAACCCATGATGATTGGCTTGTTGTGACATGTGAATAGTTGTAAGACATAACAGCGGACTCAATAAGTTGCAACGTCGGCAGTAGCTTTTGTTTCCATGGATGGTTCGAACAGACACCAGAGAATCTAAGGCGAAATTTTCCAAATTTCGAGATGGCCGTCTTCGATCCATAAAAAACAACAATTCACACATAGTCCCGCCAATCGAACGCATCTCTCTATTCCTATGGCGAGACATAGCAAGACATATTAGACTGCAAACGGCGTTTGTGTGGGTGTGGAGACATTCCCAGACTCGATGCAAACGCGACATTGCCCCTGAGTCGTCGCGCACAGCCAAAGACTGGTTCATCCATGGCTTATGCTTGCCACGCCGAACAGCCATCTCAAGTGCCAAAGCTTCCATATCGGGATGCAACCACGGCTTCCCCTAGTGGCAACCGCAAGGAGCTATCATCCAATG
Organism: Colletotrichum incanum; assembly: GCA_001625285.1. Lineage (NCBI taxonomy): Eukaryota > Fungi > Ascomycota > Sordariomycetes > Glomerellales > Glomerellaceae > Colletotrichum > Colletotrichum incanum. Next base: position 97,182 of record LFIW01000750.1, read on the forward strand.
TCATCTTCCGAGACCGTGCCATGGCCACGATGGTCTCAGCGGCGACGCCCTCTGCTAGAGGGAGGCATACCATGGTGGCCTAACGAGGAGCTGCTAGGCTGATTAACTAGCTGAGACCTTCATGACACCTCCCCCAAAACCACAAACCTGGGCTTGACCGGACCGGCTGTCGCAAGCCATGCCATAGGCGTTGCCTGTTCCGGCTTGACTGACTACAGCGACCGATGCATTGCACAGACTCCCCACAAGGAGGAACGCCACATCTGTCAAAGACTTTCAGGAGCTTATACTAGTTCAATTTAAGCAGCGCTGAATAGCAGCCAGCCATTGCGTACTGCTCCACGTAAGACCTTCCTCTGGGTAGTCCTCGCCAACTTTCCTTTTCCCCTAACACCCCAAACATGTCAACATCATGACCGAAGTTTCTTCTAGGAGCCTACTTTGACATTTGCCCACCCTGCGCAACATCCGAGAACAGAAAACGCAACATCAAGAGGCGGACTGGCCTACCTGGATACGAGAGGCTCCCAGGCCGCCATACCCACCAGTTGCTTGTTCAAGATGGCTGCCGCCCGATTCTTCGCCTTTCTCGCTTGCTTCCTCGGTCTGGGAAGCGTCGTTACTGCGGTGGATTTGTCATACCAGGGTATCCCGAACTGTGCCGTGAGTAGATCTTGGAAAGATTGACTTCGATATGACTCTACTTACGCGAGAACAGGTCAATTGCATTTTTCAAGAAATCGGCCATTCCAATTGTGCCATAACGAACCAAACATGCTTGTGCCATGACGATGTTTTGGCCGGCTACGTGCAAACATGCGTCGAGGCGAACTGTACAGTTGTGGAAATGCTGGGTAAGACCTGGAGCCAATTTGATCGTATTTAATTCAAGTAAAGGGCTGAAGCTCATCGTTGCGTCATGTAGTTGCCCGTAATCAGTCGTTAGCCGCCTGCGGAGTGCCCCCAGCTCAACACGACAACATCACGCAATGGTTCCGTGCGCTTCTATTCGGCCTCCCGACATTTTTCATCCTAGTACGGGTAGCCAACAAGTACATGAAGCTTTCGACTTGGAGCTGGGACGACATAACCATCCTGGTGGCATATGTATGGCTCACTTCCCCAGACTACTGGATTACTCGGATCGATTTTGACAATCTTGCAGGCTGTTCTTGCAGCTTTTCTGCCAGCGAGTTATCTAGGTGAGTTGTTGACGATTGTATTTGTGGCCACTACGAGACTGACATAATTCATCTGCAGCCTCAAGGGCCGGCAGTGGAAGAGACATCTGGACTCTTACCCCGGAACAAATTACTGACTTTCTTCTCGTAAGGTCCCAATATCTAAAACCTTATCTTGGATATCAACAGCACACTGACGATTGGCACAAGTTATTTATCATCTTTGGCATGCTGTACATGACTTGTCTAGCATTTATCAAGTCGTCGATTCTATTCCTGTATCTCCGTATTTTCCCTGACGAAAACTTTAGGAGGCTTTTGTGGTGCACACAGCTTTTTAACCTTCTGCTCTGGGTTTCCTTCATTTCTGGCACATTTGCTTCCTGTCAGCCTTTGAACTTCTTTTGGAATGGGTGGAAGAGAGAGATGGAAGGCAAATGCTTCAACCTGAACGCATTTGCTATGTGCCATGGCGTTTTTAACGTCGCGTTAGATGTATGGATGCTTCTACTACCAGCATCTCAAGTCTACAACTTGAGAATGCAGCGCAAGAGGAAGCTGGGCGTTATGCTTATGTTCGGCGTTGGAATTTTGTGAGTAAGGCCATCTTTTGGAGCATCGCCTATTGCTAACTAAGAGAAGTCTCACAGCAGTGAGCGCTTACCGTATCAAGGCACTCCTACTGTTTGCGACATCATACAACATTACAGGTTGGCTTCCATTTGCAATCATCCTTCGCCACCATTCTGACCAAAGATATTTCCTAGGCGATTCGTATCAGAGTTCTCTTTGGTCCCATATTGAGCTCTGCGTGGGGATATTTGTGGCCTGCCTTCCAAGTACACGCCAAGTCTGGAGGATTTTATCCCCCAAGATTCTCGAAGTAACCCATATTTCGTCGAGATCGGTTAGATCACCCAAGGCTTCTAACGTAGCGAGCCAAGCCTCAAAAACGGCATCAGGCGTCCACGGGCAACCACGCGTCGCATCATACGAAGAGTCATCGATTGCGCATTTGGTCGGGGATTTTAACAATATTGATCTCAATGACCTCACTGATTCAAGCCAGACGGAAAAAGAACCGCCAAAAACGCCAAAGAATCGAATCGAGGCGAAGTCGGAACCCACGTCAGGCAGCTCAAGAGGTAGCTAAGGACTGAAATGAAAGAGCATGGGTCTTATTGACTTTTGGAAGGGCTTGAGGAACTCGAACTTCGATACACGTGCAACAGTGAGGACGAAGCAGCTGAAGATCTCGACGAAGGCCAACGATGCACGGAAAGCGATCATCCAATAAGGACAAAACGGATGTGAAGGGAGTGAAGGCAAGCCAAGCCATGATAAATTGGTCTTCAGGTTTTGAATCCAGAGAGAAAGAATCGTCTTTTCTATAATGAGGGACCAATAACAAACATGAACCAAAGAGGGGGCTATCAGGCTATGTGGTTTGACTTGCGCTCAGGCGTGAAGGAGGGAACTGCTATGTCCACGGTATAGCTAGACGGAGAAAGCTCGAAACATATGTTAATCTTCAAAACATATTCCAAAGCAAAAAGCTAATCTAAGTCAACGAAATTCAGCAAAAGAAAATTGTTGAAAATACTCGGACAGACATCTCACCAGATGGCGATTCGGAAAAACATTTTGTGGTAGAAGTAGCACACGGCTCCACAGAATTTAATACAACTGACGACTCTGATTTGCGAAGTCGATTGCTGAAGACCCAGTGAAAGAATTCTGTGTGAACCTAGGTAGAACTGGATTTTTAATATAATGCAGTTCAGTCGCCTGTCCAGAGGCTTTGGTATTCAATAAATCTCGACGCCTTTTGTAGGTGTGTCGATCACTCTACCACGCCAAGCTTGGGCTGCTGCCTGCCGAGCCGCTAAACTTGCATTTGTAAAAGGAGGGGTACCGGTTAAGCCTGATGAACCCAGACCAATGGATTGATTCTTGTGCCGTCTTTCGCCGCTCAATATCCTCATTTGTAGAGCAGGGTGCCTGATCGGATCCGTTCTTAACTCTCACCAACTCAAACAAGCATATTGGGTCTGTTTGAATCATCAAAATGGCAAAAAGAGGAGGCAGTTTTCAAGCTCCATCAGGTATTGTTCTCTTCCATCCTGAGAAGGTCGAACTCAGGTGCTGATTTGAGACTGGATGGGAAGAAGGATCCGTCCAAAGATTCAAACCTGCGCCACTGGCATCAAGCCGAGATGACAGCGAAAAGCCGAAGGAAGAGGATTGGGAGGTTATAACTAAACTGGAAAACGAATCTGAAACTCATGGAAATCATCTCTCGAGCAATTTCAATCTGCAGGTCGGCTGGGGAAGTTGGAGGACCTCCATACTTAGCTGGGATGTGAGCGTTAGAACGGATCACACTCATCTACCCGACAGCTCATGGAGCAAGGGCAACACGGGAGGGGATAAAGGAGGGAATGAATAACCACTAGGGCAACATGGATGATATTTGATCGGTGGGTTTTGGTGTTTGGGGAATCTATCTAGGTCTTTCGAGTTGCACACATCTTGGTCTTTCGGGCGAACCTGAGGTCACTCATTTATTCAAATTGATCAGTCTTAAGAAACAGGCACCTCAAAACCATCAATCACAACACTAATGCCTGTCTTGCATATGAACTCGCCATAAGATTGGTTCAACGGTCCGGCGGAATGATTGTCCCTTCGTGTATGCGGTCTCGTCAGCACACTAGCCGGTTTGGTGCACACTTCCCATGACCAGACTGATTCTTAAGCGATTCTTATCCTTCATCCTCCTCATTCGCGTCTTTTTTAAGAGCCTTGCGCAAAACCTAATTCCAGATACGATAACAAGCTCTGCGCTCGCCGCGGCAGAGGCTTTCAAATTGGGGTAAAATCACTACATGTACCTTAAGGATCGCTCGCGATGTCTTCAACACCAACTACGTCCAATATCGCAGACACTTTGACTCAGTCAGACTCAACTGAGTCTCCCAAGTTTCCAGAAACCCCAGATAAATGTGATTATTGGGCAGCCGCCTTGAGGACACTATCTCAGAAGGATGCCAATTGTTTGTCACTGGCAGATATACCGGCCAATACTCGAAGCACCATCTTTCAAGATCTGCTTGACGCTACAAACAACCGAAAAGATGAGTGTATGAAGAAACGATGGAAAGCTACCATAAAAGGTCAGACAGTCGTATTGCGAGACGTAGCGGAAAAAATATCGGTCTGGATCGGCAAAATTATTGTATGGATTACAACCCTAGTAGTTGATGAAAGCCGTTCTTTGCATGCGCACTCTTTGCTGACTTGTAAAAACAGAAGATCGGAGACATTGCGATTCAGTATGATACAGCCACTGCTGCTTTGCCATGGGCTGCAGTAAGACTCATTATGCAAGCCACCGTAAACGATGTCGAAGTGTTCGGTTACGTGCTCCATTCTCTCGAAGGCGTCACAAACACGATTGCACGCTGCCAGATTCTCGATTTACAATATTGTCAACCACATCATGAAGAGTAAGTCAGACTGGGTGTTTCTGACTTACCACTAAGCCTTGGATGGCTAAAATGTATCCGAAAAGGTTGGCAGTTTCCGCAGAGTTTTCAAAAGCTTTTACCTTGCTTTATTCCGCCATCCTCCAATACCTTGCTTCTATTATCCGTTTCTTCCAAGATAGTACAGTTGTTCGCTTTTTAAAGAGCACTGTTTTCTCCAAAGGCGACATCGAGGCAATCTACGCAAATATCGAGTCTGCAAAAAAGGAGGTTTGGAGCTTGGCTCAACTTGCGGAAGCTGAGAAAACTGAAAGCGTTCTCTCTATTGCTCAACGATTGGAAGAAGTTCAGAGTTCTGAAAGTGATAAATGGGGCTCGAGATTGGATAATTTAGGCCAACTACTTCAAGAGCTCCAAGAACCGATCAATCGTGCTTCAGATGACATCGAAGCGATTAAGGACGATCTCGAGAGACATACTCGTGGAAGGATTCTCAAAGCAATTTCCAACATTCCGCACAGGCTGCACCATAAGACAGCAAAAAAGGGGAGACTTGAGGGCTCTGGTCAATGGCTCCTCAGAAAGCCGGCGTTTCGTCAGTGGCGGGAAGCAAGCTCGTCATCAGTGATCTGGCTCCATGGCATACCCGGTTCAGGAAAGACGAAACTCACGTCACGGATTATTGATGAAATAGAAGGCTGCGAGAACTTAGCGTTCTTTTATTGCATGCGGAATCCAGCCGAGCCACAGAGAGGGCAATGCGACCAGATACTAGCTAGTTTGGTACGGCAACTAGCAGCTACGCGTTCGAACTCAGCGATTCTATCACCAATTGTCGCTCGTTATGAGGATGCACTTTCCGGATTCACCGAGTTTGAGGACCAGCATTGGAATTCACCTGAGTCTCGCGAGGCTCTTGTGGAACTGATGCAAGAATACCCATCGGTCACTATTGTTCTGGACGCCCTTGACGAAGTTCAACCAGAAGATCGCCGTGAGCTCATGGATGCACTCAGTTGGCTTCTACAGAACGCACCGAATCTCTTGAAGATTTTTATTTCAAGCAGAGACAACTATGACATATCCCTGCATTTGCAAGGCTCTCCAAACATTTACATTGAAGCAGACGATAACGCTGGCGACATCGAAGCATTTATGTAAGAAGACACCTAATTGAGTCCGGCTCTGACTGACTGGGCTGTAAATGGTAAAGAGTATAGTAGCTGACCTGAGTTTGTCGTGAATAGAGATACCGAAATTGATACTGCAAAGCTTCTAAATGGGAGGCTATCGAACGAGCTACGAACAGAGATTGTCGCCAGGCTTCTTGAAGGTGCTCGTGGCATGTATGGACCCTCGACACTTGATATACGGTCAAGACGGATTGGTATTGACTCTTTATGCTAATAGGTTTCGCTGGGTGGCTCTCCAGATCCAGTCCCTTCGTGTTTTGAAACTAGCCGCAGACATTCAGGCCAGGCTCGGTGTCTTGCCTGCAACATTGGAGGAATCTTACTGGGAGGTCTACCAACAAATCAATGCCTCAGGGACGCACGCGACAAATCTCGCAACCTTCACATTCCGATGGCTCATGTACGCCAAGAGTACGGAGTCTATCGAAGACTTTGCCGCCATTGCGTCCTCGTACTTGTCCGAAGGTGGTTCCAAATACACCGTTGAAGAGGTCATTGACGTCTGCTCAAACCTCGTCGTGCAGCGCAGTGGCACCGAGTCATTTGAATTTGCTCACTTGTCTGTACGAGAATTCTTAGAAAGTGTTCATCGACGAGGTATCAATCTATTCCTACCTACCCCCAGCAACTCGTCTCTTGCATCTGCCTGTATTCAGCACATCAAGCTTGAAGTCGAAAGTGAACTTTCAACCTGGACTGAAGAACCTGTTGCCGACGCAGCCGGCGGGCCTGTCCCGAAGATAACCAGTCTTCTTCAGCACTACACAACGCTCAATTGGTATCTCCACGTTCAGGACAGCAATGAAAACGGTCGACTGGATCACTTGAGCAAATTACTCCAAACTTTCATTCTTGGCGACGATGGGTCCGGGAGGCTCTCGCGATCATTTAGGTCTTGGTGGCGAATGCTGCCAACCGAAAAGAAAAAGAACCTCGGGGACACGGACACGGAACCTTCAAATGATCACATCGCTTATCCAAGAAAACTCGTCCGGATGGTATGCGTCCTCGGTTGCCCCGAAACCGTGGAATTGATTTGCAAGTACCGACGCCTGACGCTAAATGATGGGAAGTCAGAAGGGCTCCTCGTTAACGACCAGTCGGCTTACTGGTTGGAAGATCTGTTGGATGCCTTTCGTTACGTTGTTCGCCGCCTTGTTATAAGAGATGAGATGGAAGTTGTCGATTGCATTGGACGCTACTTACTCGAGACCGCCCGAGCTGGCACAAGTTCGCCGTTAGTCATTGCGGTAGAACTCGATAGCCTAAATGCTGTAAGCCGGTTGTTACACCAAGAGCATGGAGGTATCGCTGTGGAAGCGCTCGCGGTAGTAAATGCCGCTCGTCGTAACAGCATTCAGGCTCTCCAGCTCTTGATAAACCACAACAAAACAGCTATTCAACAGGCAGGGCAAGAAGCTGTTCGAGCTTCCGTAGCCTTCGACAGCGTTCAAGAACGCAGCGATCAGGATGGCATAGAAGTTGTCACCGCATTGCTGGACAACGACGTGCCGATAACCTCAGGCGACAAGCTCATACTTCGTGCGACTGCGGTCAATCATCCCGCATTAGTTCGGCTTCTTCTAACCAGAGGCATAGGCATAGGCGCTCTTTCCCAAGCTCTGGTTCTTTCGATCTCTGACGGCAGTGATGAAATCACCGACTTGCTGCTTCAACATGGGGCCGAAAAGACTGACAGCCTTGCTGTTATTCGCGCATTAAAGCATGATACTCCTACAACAGCTGTCAGGCTGATCAGGGCTGGTTATGCATACCGCGGGCGGTACCTTGAGAAAGCCAGAACCGTCCTGCACTATGCAGCAGAGAAAGGCTTTCCTGAGGTGGTTGCGATTTTGCTCGAGCGTAACACACCCATCGACCTTTTCGACCGTGATAGGAAAACGCCTTTGCATCTTGCCGCAGAGAAGGGAAGACACGATTGCGTTCAACTACTTCTAAAAGCTGGAGCGGACGTGTTGATGGAAGACGGTGCTGGGGATATTGCTCTCGACCTTGCCGAAAGGAAAGGATTCGAGAAGACGGTAAAGTCGATCAGGGGACACATGGAACAAATGCTGGAAGATCTCAAGGAGAAGCAGAAGCACAGACGCAGCACACAACATTAAGATACGTAGGGTTTCGGCTGATGGTTGCAGTTACTTATAGAGACAAAGACGTTGTATGACCACTCATCGCAATGTTCACCACTGAAGAATCATTGATTCGTTTCTTCCTGATCCGACCTTGAAAAAAATGTGTCTCTTAGCGTCACCCTTATATGCGAGCATATGTATACATATCCCTCTCCAGCTGTGTCGATGCACCAGACTAGGGGATAAACTATTCGTGCCTGAACTGGTCTCCAGCTAGGAATCTTCGGCGGCCTCAACCGTTCATCCGAACCTCAAGTGATCCATCCCTAAATGTACATTATCACTCAAGGACCAAGATCAGCAAAGCTGTCGAGTCCGTCGTATCCTCCCACCCACTCACCCCCTCGCCAAGATCCCAAATTCGAATCGGGCCTTGGCAAGTATTCCACATACCCTGCCGCTCAGCTCCAATTGGCAAATTCTACAAGTCGCTATGTTTCTCCCCACAACGATGGAGGCTCCGCTAGGCTCCCCATCTGGCACTACCTGGTTGCTCCCAGTTATAGACTTTACCTGTAAGCCTCATACAGCGTGCCGAGGCGGAAACAGAAAAAGAAAAAGAAGAGAGCAACCTAGTCGCGAGTCTACGTACAAATCGGGCAGATCCAAAGACCACCAGTAGTGGCTTCAGGGCGATCAAAGAGTAAGACGGGAAACGACAAGACGACTCGGATTGTATGTGGGCCTCATGTGCAGCCACCAGGAACAGCGCATTAGAGAAGGCAAGGAAAATAAAGACATCCATATCGGCAGAGGGTTAAGAGGAGTACGCAGTGATTTAAGTTAACCTTCACACTTACCGTTGAGAAAGCGGGAAAAGTCAAAACGTTGGAATCCATGCGCTGGTAAAGTTATTGAGGGCTATCTTTATTTTATTTTATTTGATTCCCCAAACTTCGCGGACCAAAGCCGCAAGACGCAAAAGCCAAAAGTGTCCAGACCAGTGACGAACCATCAAGCGTGCATTGACAAGAACCAACACATTCTTAAAAAGGACATCCCTCACATTGCTGAGAGAGACGTATTCGATCCAGACGGGACTCGAACCCGCAATCTTCTGATAAATTTCCGAAAATCCATTTTTGTGAAAATCAATCGAAGTCAGACGCCCTACCAATTGAGCCACCAGACCGAAGGATGAATGGTGATGAGTTTGCTTACTCATCGATGAATGAATATTAGCTTGTGATGAGCTGATAGAGTGAGTGCGACAGCGGTATGTTTGGAAGCGGAGTCTCAAGCGGAGTGTGAGAATTATGGAGTGTTAATATAAGTGGATATATGGATCGCTTTGGTTCGACTTACACGGGTTGGCATTACGAAAAGTGACGAGATTAGAGTTGACGGGAGGATGATCAGGTACGCTCTGAGAGAAGGGTGAAGTTTAACAGTATTAAATATTGGGGTCTCCATAATATTACTTGCACCGTGGATGCTTTGTCATGTCCTCCCATGCGTATGTGCAGCCGAAAGAAAGCGGACCGAACAGCAAAATCCACTAGAGCCTTCCCTCCATGACGCTCTTGAGAAACCAGCAACGGGTATTAACTCTGCAGGCCAAGTCTCGCATCCTGGTATTTCAGCAACCATCTAGTCCTAGTCCTGGTATTCCTTTCAAAACTCCTAACAACATTGAAATACCGTTTAGGCCTTGTACCAGTTCTCGGGGGCATCACCAAGACACTCCCCGACGGTGACAGCGCGGTATCCCTTGGCCTTGAGGGTATCAATCATCTTCTGCACGAGGGATACAACGGTCTGCTCGTGGACGTCGTGCGACAGAACAATGTAGCTGTTGGAGGCCGGGTCGGCGCTGAGCTCGTTGTTGAACTTTTCGGCCGAGATATGCGTCGTCTCGGGCGTGTTGTTCTCGTAGTCCTTAGTGTCAAGGTTGGTGTCAATGACATGGTAGCCGAGGCCGGCCAAGTCGCCAAGGCAGGCGTCATCGCAAGACAGGAAGGGCGCGCGCATGTACTTTGGCGCGAAGCCGGCAATGCGGCGAGTGGCATCCTCGAGCTGGGTCATCTGCGAGATGCGGTCTGCTGATGAGAGAGTGTTGAGGTCCGGGTGAGAGAAGGTGTGGGAGCCGATAAGGTGGCCATCGTTCTTCATCCGGATGATGGTGTCCGGGTTGGGCGCCGTCTCGATGTTGCCGAAGTTGTTGCCGTTGACGAAAAATGTGGCCTTGACGTCGTTGGCGGCGAGAGTGTCGAGCAACTGTGGCGTGAAGGTAAAAGGTCCATCATCGAAAGTGAGGGCGACGAGGCCCGTCTGGGTGCACTGGGAGAGGACCTGGCCAACAGGAGGACCTTGACGGCGGGAGACAGGGCTGAGAGATGTTAGTTTCATGTCCGTGTCCGAGGGCCAAGAATGCGAGAGGCAGAGAGAGTGAACGTACCCTGCGTTGGCACCTCCAGCGAGAGCAAGGACTGCAGCGGCGCCAAGAAGAGTAGAGGAATACATGGTTGCTGTGATGGAGCGAATAACCCAAAGTAAGTGGGAATGGAAGCAGCAGGGGCAGCGAGCAAGAAAGTCAGTGAGACTAGAACTCGGACGCGAAGTCGATATTAAGCTTGCTTGGCTGGTGGGAAGTAGGATGCAGGATGAAGCAAAGTCGAGAGGCTGGGTAGAACGGGGGGAAAAGGCAGAAGACTTATATGACTGAAAGTTGGGACGTTACGAAGAGTAGGTCTGAACAAGGAGACATGGAACAGTGAACGGTCTGAGTTGATGATGGGTCCTTGCCAAGAGCTCAGCTATGGGTCAACCCATCCAAGAATAGAGCCTAATAGATATCCCGCTAGACAGATGAACCCGCATTGCCTGGAGGCAGGGTGTGGCGGATTATCTTCCTGCCTCATCGTGGAGAAGTTTGAGAAACGGGACGAAGACGACGAAGACGGCACCCCCCCCCCCCCCCCCCCCCCCCCCCCCCCACGATGCTTGGCAACCGTCTTCCCAGCCTCGCGCCCGCCCAAGTCGACCCCGGCGAGACCGACGAACCGAGAGTGTTGCGGTCGCCTCCCTAGAGATGCATCGGCACCATTGTCCGCCGCACCACTCTCACCTGGACCGGTCGACCATGCCGGCTTCGGGGGGGCACGCACCGGTAGTGTGAGCGCCGCCGCCGCCGCCGCCGCCGCCGCCTTCTCCTCCCCACCCACGTGTTGAGCCTGGACAAGGTCTAGTCTCGAGGAGTGAAACGACACATTAGGAGACGGCGTACGAACGGCCCACCCTCTGCGGAAGAACGGCATCGTCCCTCTCCCCAAGCCCAGCCGTTTTGGTTCCGCTGTATGGCGTCGTTGGCGGGCGTCGGCGGAGGATCCTGCAATTGGCATACAAAATAGACTGATAGTCCAAGTAGCACAGCGTCCCGGTGGCTTACGTTTGGCCGTAGCCCTTCTCCAAACCTAGTACGGTCCCCCGGGGTGAGTGGCTCATCGCGAGACCTTTGTTTCCTCAAGAGGCGTATCGACCACCTCATCGTCTTGTCCTCTCATATCGTCCGAGAAAGCCACCCTTCGCGCAGGGCCCGGCTCCTCTCTCCACATGGTCATTTCTTCATGAACGCTGGGTGTGTTTCTTTCCTGAGAAGTTCGCGGGTGGGGGGGATGGCAACGGCCGGTGGGCTGTATGAGGCCGTTCCGGTGGCGCAGTGGCTGTCTTTGTCGTAGGCCGGCTGAACAAAGAGCCGGCCGCCACGAAACCAACCGAACAGCAATCCTATTCCCACTAGCACACAGGACCAGTGTGCTGGAACCAGCACGTCATGCATGACGCTGCTGGTCTCGAAGGAGACAGCATCTGTGCCGCCGGAGGCCCGTCATGACGCCCCAAAGGGTTGTTTCGGGGTTTCCAGCGTGACGCTCTGAATGAAGACGGCAGATCTGCCACCATGCACCATACGTACTGTCTGTCTTTTGGAGATTGTTTGACCAATATGTGCGCTCCACATGACGATGGTCTGTCATACGTAGACCGCCTTGGGGGCTGGGGGGGCGGGAGGTTCACAGAGCCGGGTAGGAAGGTGCCTGTGCAGGCTATGATGAGTGGAGGGACTTCCCTCCATAGGCAGTCAAGATTCTGGATGGGCCTGACGGATCTCGGCGGGTCGGAGGTGTCTTGACATGCTGGAGAGACCTACACGGGTTGCCGGGATTCTGACGGACCAGAGAGTTCTTGACGGATCAAAGGGGTCCTGAGGGGTCAGAGGGACCCCAAGGGGCTTGCATGACATTTATGGCATAGATGGAGCTCCGAGGAGAGAGGCGCGCGTAAGCTCTAGTGAGGCTGATTCACTGAGAGTCACAGCGGAGGCTTCTATTAGTTGGTTCTCCAGCGTCCAGCATGCCCAACCGCCCACCAGAGTTATCAAGCTAGAATAGCACATTGACAACGCCCCCTCACCGGAAAGAGGGACTTTACAGTTCTTCCCTCGCGTGCAAAATTCCGCGATTCGGCATCTGTTTTCCTTTCGGGTTTGCCTCGCACCTTCGGAGACACCCGGGGAGGTCGGGCCCGGATGCGGAGAGAGTGGGGATGACTCGCCGACGTCCGGCTCAGACACCCGGATGCGGCCCCGCTTTCCCCGAACTACATGACATGGGCCGGAGTGACGGTTGCGTCCGGCTGGAGCATGACTTACCCCATTCAACCGACGCGGCCACAAACGATCTCGGGCTCTCGGATACGGCGAGCCAATCAGACAAGCCAGCCAAGCGTCGACAAGTGCCGTGTTTCCATCCGTCAAAGGGTGAGGTGGCGGACGCGTCTTGGGGCCTGCAGAAGAAGAAGAAGAAGAAGAAGAAGAAGAAGAAGAAGAAGAAGAAGAAGAAGAAACCGTCGCTTCCAAAGGTCCAACAAAATCCGTGAGATGGATGGCACACCTCTTGTTTTGCTGAGTCCTCACGCAGGATGCAGGGGCATCCACACCCGTGCCCTACTGTCGGCCGCGGAAGCGTGTCGTGCTTGGCCATTCGCCTTCCAAGGGATGGATGGGACGGGCTCGGAAGGGAATTCCGCCCATATGGGTGAGTGTGTGTCTCGCAAAAAATGCCACTAGCTCGTGAATCTCCTCACGCTGGTCACCGTCGTCGGCGACAATCATGACGAGATGTCGCAGAGCTACGGACGGAGATCGCGGTCATAGGCACGATATGCAATGACGCATCGTACCGTCTCGGGGCCCTCCCAAAAACATGGAGATTTTTTTTTAATTTTTTTTTTAGAAGTCCACCAGCGGCAGAGACTTACCTTCTAATGAAGACAATTGTGCTAGTCGGGCGAAGAGAGACATGCCATCTGCAGGCTGCGCGTTGATGAGATCAACTGCACGCGAGAAATTGGAAACAAGGAGAGGAGGAGGAGAAGGAGGAGGTCTCAACGTTGAGGATGTCCTTGCAGGTAGAGTGAGACATTGTCTGACATGTGAATGTGGGCATATGTGGCTAGTGCAGTGCAGTGCAGTGGAGCCCCTAGGGACGTCAGAAGGCAATCAGGGGACAAGGGTTCGCACAGAAAGCGCCGCTACCACGTCAAATTGTCCGATGATTCTCGTGGCCGACAGGACCAAGACGAGCCAGAACCACTTGATTGCCAGGTTGCGGGTGGAAAGACGAAGTCGCGGGTCGCTGCGCAGACGACTGGTCAGGTACAGTTGGGAGAGAGTGGCGATGAGGTGTGGGTTTTCCGTCAGGCCCCTTGCCGTTTGTTTGCTTGGCTCCCGAGGTGTCGTTGATCGATCATACTCACCGGCCGAGTTGTACGAAAAACAGGGTGTCGTGGACAACGAGAGCCGCGGCAGCAGTGTAGGGCCGGGAAAAGAGCCCGAGCTTCCATCCCCGAAGAAAGGTCAGTCGATAATGAGGGGGGATGGAGGGGAGCTCAGGAGTCAGGGGAAGCCTGATTGGCATGAGCAACGCCGAACAAGAGAGATTGGAAAGGGCCTGCCTGGCGCATTCACGGGTCATATTATATCTGGCCGGCGGCAAGGCTAAAATCCTATGGTGCTCTTCAGCCGTGATGATGGTGGCAGCCCAGATCCAAGGGAGAAAACAGCAATGGCGCCATGGTTCCAGCTTCCAACAACGACCCAGCAATCAGCAGCAAGAATCAGGACCCCAAGGGAGGGAAGAAACGCTAGGGCCCCTCCTCTGGGGCAAACTGGGCTGAACCTGTAAAGGCCGGACCCGTGTAGCATCGCATCAGAGCGCTACCACAAGGCTCAGTCAAGAGGACCACCAAGGTCCAGGTACCTTGACCTGGTCGGTACAACGGCGTCGAGGTTCGCGGCCGAGTTGAGATTGGTGAGGGAGCTCGCGCCATCGAGGGCTCCAAGTCTGGCGCTATTTGCCGCGTAGTGCAGGCCGTGGCAGTCGTTCGGCTTGGGAGCTTCCCGTGATAAGGTTTGGGGGATGAAGCGTAGCGATAAGCTCGGGGCAGGGCCCAGGGCCAATTGCGTTGCGGCAAGGTACCTCCCTGCGGCGGAGGGCTGGGGGGGGGGGGAAGACGATGATAATGATGATGATGTGCATCTCCTGCTATGGCAGTCTTTCCCTGCCTATGCTAGAGACGGCCTGCCTCCTGGCACCTCATCTCCCAGCCCGCGTTAGCACTGCTTTTCATCATCGCGACTACATGCCTTTCTCATCGACGTAGACAGGGAAACCCGGTATTGGGGGGAAAGTGCGGTGTTGGTTTCGCCCGGTCACAGAAATGCAATGCGACAATGTCGTGTCGAAGGAGCCGCCGGCTCTGAGCTTCCATTCCACACGCGCGCCCCATCCATCATCCGACTCACACACCCAGGAGAGCAGGGCCAGGGCAGGATGCTGGTGTACCTATTACACTACGCGTCCTCTGGGACACAGATCAGCGGCGTGCCCAGCCAGACTGTCCGATAAGGCATGCATACGTGTTGAGCGGCGACTCGGCCAGCCAGCACAGCTCCCTGGCCCCTCCGGTGTTCCTGTGTATGTATTGCTGTGTATGTATTGCTGTGTGTTACTGTGTGTTTTGCTCGCAGCTCATCACTTTTCGGAACGTGCTTGCACCATCACCCTCATGATGACATAATGACGGGCCGGCCAGCATGCAGGAAAGCGCCGTGCGTTTTTGGACGTGCTTTGCGTCCCGGAGAGAGAGGAAGAGGAGTGAAGGAGTGAGTGACAGTGGCAGTGACAGGAGAGCGGAGACGGACAAGCACAGGACCTGCAATGGTCTGATCGGAAGCATTTGATCAATTGTCCAATAAACACAGACGGGCCAGGAAAAGGGCCGTCCCTCATCCCCTCATTCTGCTCCGTCTCCCGCCCCGTGCTGACCACATGCCTCCAAGAGAGCTTGGAGCTACAGCATGTCCGTCTATCTCACCTGGACCCACAGCCAACGACCATGTGCGGAGTCCAGGACGAAAGAGTACGCCTCTCCTAGAATCGGTTCATTGTCGAACAACGATCACAAGGAAATGAAGAGGGGAAAAAAAATTGACTGGGAAGCCTGCCCCGTTCGTCATCACTTGGGGTCCCTCTTTTTTTAATCTCTCGGTTCTGTTTTTATCTCTCTGTCTTTTCCTCACCGAATCGAGTGCGATATTCCACCTCGACAGCGCATGGCGGGGCGATTGTACCACTTTCACATGTCAATAAGCCAGGATGACGATAGGGATGCATGCAAGCTACGGCTGCTGCCACCTTTTTTATTTTTTATTCTTATTTTTTTTACCCAGGTTCCCTGCTGCTACGAGCCTACGAGCTGCTGGCACTGCTGACGCTGGACGGAGCGCGCTCTTTTGTCACCTTACCATGTTTACTCACCTATCACACCTTGGCCCAGCCCATTACCTACTGAATTTCCTGTCGCCTGCTCGCTCCCGAACTTGTCCCGGTCCAACGAATGCTTGGACGGAATTTTTGCACACACATATCTTTGTTGTATTTTTGTTGTGTTTCTGTTGCGTATTTCATTTTCTCTCTCTCGCTCTCTCTCTTTTTGCTGTCCATGGAAGCGGCGGGACAAGGGTGGGGGTGAGGGGAGCTGCCGTCAGCAAAAAAACCGATGGTGACATTGCATGTGGCTTGAACCACCGACTACGATGGGGACGAGACGAGAGGAAACCTCAATTGGAGAGGGGCGGGGCAGGAGGTAGAGAAGAAAGGAAACGAGAAAAAGGAGATCAGGGGACAGAGTTGCTTCGCAGAAAGAAGGCACCAAATATCCAATCGTTGCAGAGGAATAGCCCGTCGAGAGGAAGCAAGCAGCAGAGTAGAATCACCAGCGAGCAGAAGCGCCAGAACGACGTCCCCTCCATTGGCATGTGGCGCATGTACCTCGTTGGTAGGGATACTTGGGCCGGACCCGCCACCACGGCATTCCTGCGCGTCCCTGTCCTCGCATTGCAACTTGCGAATGTCTGAAGCACATGCTAATCTGATCAGGCCTGGCTAGTAGGTAGTCAAGTCTTGCATCCTAAGGGGTTCGTCCAGGCAGCTTGCCTTAGCCCGGACAAGAGCCCACGTCTCTTTCTCACACACACACTCTCTCTCTCGCCCTCCTGTCTGGTCTGATCCGGTCTGGTCTGGTAGATAAATACTTTCATTTCAGTCCATGCCCGTCTGTGGCGTCAACCTCGTCATCACCCACTGCATCCATTGCATAACACGCTCGTCTCCGTTCCAGCTGCCTGTCTCCCGTCACTCCCACTCTTCGCCGCTGCTCTGCTCCGACTGCCTCCCGTAAGTCTCCCTCCCTTTTAGCTTTGCCTTGCCTCGCCCTCCCTCCAATACCTTTCTCCTTCTCCTTCCCACTCACTTACTCCCTGCCCGCCCCCTCCAACAAAACTTTCTTCCCGTCCTTTCCTTTTCCCAACCTTTCCGTCAAAACATCTACTTCTTTGCTTCTCAAACCTCCCCCGTCTACCTCGCTTTACTTCACCTTACCACCACGACTCGCTCGCTCACCAACCAAACCTGTCTTGACGCGGACCTCATCTGACCCGTTCCCAACCCTACAGCTCTCCCTACTGCTCTACATCTCTTGCGAGACCTTGTTCCCGAGCCTCGAACCGAAGCTCAAGCACGCACGAGCAGCACTCCCTCAGCAAACTCCATTTGGACCTCACATCGCCGGGCCTGCGCGCTTCGACGAATCAACCCTACCAAGTTCCCAGTCAAACCTCGCTTTTTTCTAAATGCCCAAAATGGCCCAAGTCAACGGCGACCTCCCGAGTGTGAACTCGGTTGCCATTCAGGTAAGGATCCTCATCCACCAAAGAGCTCAGTCTCGCACCCATCGTTCACGTGGCTAACCTATCAACGCAGCATCTGCTGGACTACCCTGCGGTACACGACAGCGTCGTGACCTTCAGGAACAACCCCGTTGGCAAGAAGTCTCTGGCTTTCAGCGAATCTGCTTACAAGACCTTCGCCGAGCCCTTTCTGCCTTTGCTCGCCCGCCCCTGGGGCTACCTGCGCCCGTATGCCGAGAAGGCAGACAACCTCGGCGACCAGGCTCTGTCGGCGGTTGACGAGCGCTTCCCCGTCATCAAGAAGCCCACCGAGGAGCTCTATGCTGGCGCCAAGGGCATCATCGCCCTCCCCTTCCGCACAGGCTTCGAGGCCAAGGACCATGTTCTGAAGACATACAGCCAAGAGAAGAAGAAGGTTGGCAGCGACAACGTGGTCTCCCTCGGCAAGGCCGTTGTGAGCACCGCCCTCATCACCACCAGCGAACTCATCATCTGGGTCGGCGACGTCATCCACTACAAGAAGGAGGAGACCAAGGAGGTCGTTAACGAGAAGATCAACAACTAAACATGCTCGCTGCTCCGTACTTGTACAGCCCGGCTGGTCTTTCGCCCTCTTTCCCCCCTCCATTTCATATACCCTTGACCCATC
>LFIW01000751.1:0-39324 GCA_001625285.1 Colletotrichum incanum
CCCACCCCTTACGATATCACACTGGCTTGGTGACAAGAGAAGATCACCGGACATGTTTCACAGAGACGCCCCTATTTAGATCCAACGTTGGCGATAGCAACAGTAGTGGAAACAGTAGCCACTACTCGTCCCAGTCAAGGCGACGAGACAAGCACATAGAACAACTTTGATGATGATCCGACGGATCTGTATTTCAGCTAGGGTTCAAAAATAGACCCCCCAGCATGACATGTATCTGCAAGCGATCTACCGACCAATTTTTTGTGTATCGTGACTTCATGTCCCATACGCAGTGTACGAGCTTAAAGTAAAGTTTGCGTGTGCATATGTGTGCGTGTGTGTGTGTGTGTGTGTGTGTTTGTCTTTGTTGTTGCATGACAAGAAAAGCCTGAACCCAGGTCCGCCGCCCATGAACTCATGATTTTCCCCTGTTCAAGGCCTCTTGATGTTGCAACTTTTTGATTTTGTGTTGTGAGAGAGTGAGGTTGCGTGTCCTGCCTGCCCCCCTTTCCAACCGTGACTACCATCCAACCGGTGACCAAACCCCCCCTCCTCCGCACAACACGTCCACTGAGGTCACACAACATCTCGATTAAAACCGGGACGTTGGAAGTCGGGGATGATGCCAGCTGGTTAGACATGTAAAGGGGAAGCAAGACTGCTTTTTGTTGATTTTGTTGAGAACGGTAAAGGAAGGAGCAGGCTGACCGCTAGGGAACAGCCATGATCTACCAGTCCTTGGCGATGTCGAAGGACCACTCAAAGGTCAGGTGGGTCTTTTTGTCGTCGTCGACGAAGCTGGAGATGGCGTTGTAGTGGCCGCGGGCCAACATGCCGGAGGGTGCATCCTCCTCCTGGACTGAGGGGTCGTCAGTACTTTGGACAGTGGTCTCGGTGGAAGGGGGCTCAACTTACAGCGCTTGGTGTAGGTGGGCTGCTTGTCTGTGTTGGGAGCGTAGCTGCCCTGTAGCTGTGTGTCAGTGACGGACTCGTGAGAAGGATCAAGGGGGGAAGGGATAGACTTACCAGCATCTCAGAGTCCTTGCTGACCTTGATGCCCTTGCGCTTGACGACCTGAACGTACTGCAGACCGCTGAGGATCTCGTGCTGGACCTTGAACTTGGCGACCATGGTGAACTTGGCGCCCTCCTTGATCTTGAAGGGCTTGTCCTTGAGGGTGGCCTCGGAGCCGGGGCTGGACAAGTCGATGGTGACGGGGTCGCGGCCGGGGGACTCCATGGTCAGGGACAGGATGATGCAGACGCGGGGGTCCGAGGCGTCGGAGAGGTCCTTGCCGCCGCCGAGGCCGAGGGACTCCTTGTAGCGCTGGAGAGACTCGTCGTTCTCGTCTGTGGGCTTGTTAGTGGGCGGTTCTTTTCTCTTGTCTTGCTCTTGCTGCTGCTGCTGCTGCTGCTGCTGCTGCTCGCCCTCCTCCATCAACTCAAATGCACCCAAACCATGAGCTGCTCTGACAATATCGGGAGATGTGTAAAAGTCTCGGATGAGAGCTGGGTCTTGCTCCGGAATATTCACTCGCAGTCTGGGGGAGTTGGGAGGGTTAGGGGGGACAGGGCGTGAGGCGGCTCTGGCTCGATGAAGATGCCTCTCTTCAGCCACCTCAGACGTAGGCGACTGAGGACGAGACCCTGAGGGAGTGGACTGGGGTGCTGGGGGGAGCTCGATGGAGTTGCGGTTGAGCAGGGCGTGATTGCGGTTGCGCCGCTGCATCAACAGACGCATGCCACAATACAGCGTCTCCATAAGAGCGTGGTGTATCATGAATCACGAATCTTTGTGCGGCTTCGCCGTGGTGATGAGAACAACAAAACCGAGGGTGAAGATAGCGGGGATATCGGGGGGCATTGGTGGTGAAAGGCGACGGGAGGGTGATTGTAGGAAAAAGGAGCTTGGGATGGCAGGTGCAAGCAGCTTGGATGAGTGTCGTCCGCTCCTTCCTCACCCCGTGTCTCTCCATGATGTTTGACGTGAATGCGATGCCATGTTGGGCATGCCCATGAGCAGTGACCGAGGTGAGCGCAGAGCTGTGTGAAGCTCACATCCTACACACCAGACCCAAACTCATGGTGAGGGACCCAAACTCAAGGTGAAGAGGGTGTGAGGGGGCATCCACAGGACCCAGCCCAATGCAATCCAATCCACGCACCGGAGCCAGAGCCAGAGCAGAGCAGAGCAAAGTAGCAGCAGCATCATCCAGAAAGATGGAGAATGCAGACAAAGAAAAGACACGGCCGAACAGACGGGGGAAATCATGAAAACTTACCCATCTTCTGGTACTCGGCCAGACTCTGCTTGGGCTGGGAGAGCTTGTAGCCCTGAGTCTCCTCGGGCATGGTGTCCTCTTGCTCGTGGGAAGCCATGATGACGGCGGTGATTGATGGCGGGGGGGGGTATCGGTGAGAGCTTGGGATGGAGCTGTCTGGCGGTGGATAAAGGGGCCTGCGAGAGGGCTCGGGACGTATAAGGCAGCGGGCGAGGCTGTGAGTAAGCAGAGGTGAGGTCTGTGACGATGTTTGCTCTGGAGGAGAGAAGTTGAGGATCCAGACACGAGAGATGGTTAGGATGATGAGTTTAAGGTCCCCGGGCAGCTACTGGGTAAGGTAGAGAGAGGTAAGGCAAGGTCAGGTACGGACAGCAGCGCTGTCCACTCAGGCACCGCACCGCGAGGTCACCGCTTCCCGTTGCCCCTCATTCTCTGTCTCCCTCTCTCTCTCTCCCCCAAGCCAGGGACGTCAGGGCCAGGCGGCGGGCTGTGGGTGGTGGATGTGGGGCTCTGAGCGGCGTCCTATGGGTCCTGGACCGCCGACACTGGACGGATCGAGGCGCGCCATTGGCTGCAAGGGTCGGTGGGGCTCTGCTCGCATTGATTGGCCGCCATCTGGAACAGGATGGAACTTCACACACGAAACCAGGAACAATCAACAAAGCCCTCGCGTGCATTTGCTGCCAGAGGTTGATTTTCCTGCTGGAGCTGCAGGGCCTCGCTTCATAAGCTTCGTGTTGCCTTGGTAGAGAGGGAGGGTTGGGAAACAAGTCTGCATGCTTAATTGGCTGTGCCCCTCCTCGAGAACCGCGACCACGCCATGCGACTTTACCCCTCGTAGGTGCCATTGAGTGACAATCTCGATACGGGGCGGGGAGGGTGGAAAGCAGGTGGAGGGGAGAAGAGGGGAGGAGAGCCTCCATTGATACTGGCCACGGGTATCGAAGCATTGGCTGGATGAGCGGTCTGGAATGGCTGGCTGGCTGCTGATGAGGGGGCACACATTCGACAAGCTCACTGGCGCTGGTGATGCAGATACTGACTCTGGCCCTGTGCTTACCTCATCTCACCCTTCACGTTGCCTCTCAGTACAGTAGTCCTTGAGGCTCTGACAACAACAGCATGTGCCATGTGGGAGAGTTGCTCTCGGTCAGGCCATTCGTGGCCGCCAGGTGCATGATGCGGGGAGGGGGCAGCGGCAGCAAAGAAGAAACTTGAGGTTCGGACCGAACACTGCTAAAGAGCTCTCTGCTGCATCGTACGGTAGCCCAACCCGTAAGCTCTCCCGGTGTGTGGATCTCGAGTGCCGAGCTCCTTTTTGCTTAATTGTGAAGATTTTGTGCCCTGGTCTTGTGCACGGTAACGGGCGCCCAGCCGAGTTATGCAGCAAGCTCAGAGCTCCGGCGATCAAGCCGGCCTTGCTGCATCTTTCGTGTCATCAGCCGATGCCTCCAACGCACCGCACCCTCCAAGTGTCCAGTGCGCAAAGCAAGTCGAGGAACAAGCAGAGAGAGTCATGTCGGGTGCGGATTCTGCAGCTAGCAAAGTTGGCAGGATCACGGGAGAGATGAGATGTGTGTGTCAACTACAGTAGTCGGTTCCAATGGTGTCGTTGCCCTGCCAGTGATGCCCAACTCTGTTTGGTCCCCTGGATCCAGCTCCCTGGTCCCTCCCACACTGAGAGGCCGTCCAGTGATATTGACCCCATCGACTTGTTTGTCACCCTGCAGGTGTTCGGTATGCGAGGTTTAGGCGGAACGGGAAATGCATCGTCCCTCCGGTGTTTTCAATGTCTAGGCTTATCGATTGAGGGGCATCGTCTTGTCTCCATGCACGGAGAACGTGGTTGGATGACTCGCAGAGCAGCAATTCGCCCGGAGCCCTGCGCAGTCGGCTGCCCCCGCGCGTTGGCGTGTCGCGGGCTAGGCTGCTCGCAAGCTGGGTGCGACGACGACGAACGTCGGCAAAAGGAAGATCCATGACTTCTCCAAGCTGTCCCGTCGACGAAGTAAGGAGCGCCACAGCTGGTCGCGCTGTCTCCCCCCCTCCACCCCGGCTCTCGAGGCCGCGAACGGCGCCCAGGGTGCTCTGAGCTTTGCGCGTTCGCGACGAGAATTGTTGGGGACCAGGGTGTGGGGGGTAGCTCTGGGTTCTCGAGAGACTCTGACCCGAGACTGAGGAAACGTGTACTGAAGAGGAGCCCTTATTGAGACGGACGAGTCGCCTGTTCCTGTTCGGCTGTTCCCAAGTCACTCCTCCAAGGACGTTGACCGGGGTCACGTAACGGGAATAGGGAAGAAAGGGACCGTCGCATCTGGGTTTAATACCCTTCTCAGGGGACTTTTTTTCCCTTCCCTCTTTCCCTCCGTCGCTACCTTTTTTTCCGGGGAAGGCGCCCGGGAGTGGTATCGTCAAATGCGGCAAATGGTAGTGGTAATAGAGAGGTACTTTCACATACGTGTAGATCGCTCTCTAATTGAAGTACCCGTCTATGTCGCGGGTTCAACTCCCGTTCTTCCTCATCGGGCCACGCTTCAACACCCATCGCTTCCCGAACCCGCAGCCCCCCCTCCCCTTCCTCTAATCTAATCCAATGAGCGGAGGACTGCGAGGACCCTCCCGTTGGCCCCCCAAGGTCGCACTCTCTGTCTCGCTCGCTCTGTCAGAGCTCTCTCCTGGGCCCTCGTTGCTGAGGTCCTCGGGTCCGTCCTGAGTGGTGCCGCTGCTCCAATTTGCGCGCGCGCCGTCGCCCATCAGTGTCTTCCAGTCTGCTTCCGCTTCCTTTCCCGTCCCGTCCGCCTCTCTTCCTCACAGGTCACTCTCATCCATCCATCCCGTCCCTCTCTCTCCCTCTCACTCCTCCAACCCTCTCTCTCTCTTTTTCCCCTCGATCTTCCACCATCCATCCTTTGAAGACAGCTTTCGCCCTTTGTGCCTTCCCCCCCGTATCGGGACGCCGTCCCCGTTGCATACAATCAGTTCTAATCTTTTTTTTCCCTGACCTCACTCATCGTCACCCCCTGCACCTTTTTTACGCGACAAGACGCCCGACCCGTCACGTCACGTCCGCGCAGAACCTCTCCAGCTCAGCTCAGCTCCGACGAGTCCAGTGCCAGTAAGCGACACCCATTTCTACACCACACACACACACGCACACATACAAACACGTATACATCTCACACTTGCATTGCGCGCGCGCGCCACCGATGCGCTCATCCTCGCACTCAGACTGACGCGCCGATTAGTCCTGTCTCCTACGACCGAGTCTTTCCCCGCCCGCAATCGACGCGATCCCGAGGATTTTCCCTCCCGATTGCTCCAGCGCGCGTATCCGCGAATACCTCACGTACCCATTTTTAATCAACCACTTTTGCGCATTCGACCCATAGCCAAAGATGCCTTCCGCGACAGCTCCTGAGCGGCACCTGCCCGCCAAGCACAACCCCTTGATGCTCGAGGATGTGCCACTCTGTATGGACATGATTTGACTGCCTGTGCTCGAGGGTTCCTGGTTTGCTGACCCAATTGCAGACGAAGACCTCGTCGCGCGCCGCCGCCTCGGTCAAACCCAGCTGACTGCCAAGATGGTCAACCTTGCCGACGGCGAAGGTGCAGCCCTCGGCGTCTTCGACTACGCTCACCTGCGCGCGCCCCTGCCCAAGGGAATCGTCTCGGGAATCTTCAAGTCCAGCCCCAACAGCTACTTCCTCATGCGCCGCAGCCACGACGGTTTCGTGTCGGCCACCGGCATGTTCAAGGCCACCTTCCCCTACGCCGAGGCCGCCGAAGAAGAGGCCGAGCGCAAGTACATCAAGTCGCTTGCCACCACCAGCCCCGAGGAGACGGCCGGCAACGTTTGGATCCCTCCCGAACACGCCCTGACTCTTGCCGAGGAGTACGGCATCGCGCCGTGGATCCGCGCCCTGCTGGATCCCGCCACCATTGCCGTCTCCAACACCCCCGACAGCCCCCCCAAGAAGATTACCGCTCCTCCGAAATTCGAGCTCTTCAAGGCTCACCCCCAACTCGCGCCCCCTACCCCGACCTCGCTGCCCCGCAGCACCCGATCTCGCCGCTCGGCCAGCCCGGCCAAGACAACGATTCCCAGACCCGTCAGATCCCCCAGGAAGCGCAAGGTCAAGGCCGACTCGGCCGAGCCCCGGGAATCCACGCCTACCCTCACTCCCGCGACCAAGCTCGAGGTGAACGGTGTCATTGACGAGGACAAGGACGCCGAGGCGGAAGTGGAGACCGCCGTCAAGACCATTGAGACGGAGCCCGCGGTCGTCCTGGAGCCCAGAGAGGAGGAGCCCAAGGCCAAGGTTATCGTCGACCAGGATGTCAAGACCGACGAGGACGGAAACGAGACGAAGCACACCGCCGTATCACTAGAGCTCCCTCTGCTGAGCTCAGCGCCACCGACTGTCGAAGAGACGGCGCGCATGATCGCGGAGGCCAAGCAGATGGTCGAGGCTGCCGCAGTCAAGTCGGAGGAGGGTGTAGACAGCCCCAAGGTCAAGAAGGGCAAGCGCGGGGCAGAGGAGATCTCCAAGGGAGACGACGAAGACGAGGAGAAGGACGCCGAAGCAGATGGTGCGGAGGAGCCGCGAGCGAAGAAGGCCAAGACCGCCGAGGTGCAGGTCAAGAAGCTGCGCGTGCGGAATCGGGCTCTGTTCGGCCTGAGTGCCGTGTCACTCGCCGTTGGGTAAGTGTTTTCCTCGATCCCGGGCCATGAAGACGTTGTAGACTGACCGTGTTTACGTAGCGCGTTTTCATACTTTGTGGGATCCCTGTAAAGCGTCCGTCAACTCGATGCGGACTTTATCGGTGACAAGCAGCATATGAGGTGGAGGTGGTCTGGCCATGGAGCATGGGGCGCCGCGACTTGCAGTCGCTCCGAGGATTTTGCTAGGGTGGTGGACATGGCGGCAGACCTTTTCTATATCGTTTTTCTGCCTTTCGCTCATACCCATAGAGCTCGAGGGGACTCGGGCCGGCTTTCTTTTCACTCTTTGTTTGTGGAATCTTTGGGTGGAATCAAACTCAGTGTACATTGGAATCGTCTCCTTACGGCGAAAGGGGGGGGTTGGCAGGTTTGCGGGAGAGCCAACTCGCGCGGTTCAGGATTGAGGGCAAATGTAATTGATGTATTGTTTAGGTGCCTTTGCTTGCAGGCGTCGAATGGAATACGGTGACTGCGTTGCGATCTTGATGTTGGCTCTGCTTTGGTAGTTTGGTTTTCGGCATAACCCAGCTCATTGGCGCCAATATACTTGTCCAACATCCCGTTTACAGACCTGCGGGTTTTGCCTGTCCACCCCTTCCATCGTCCTTCCACTAGCCGGAGAAGCTGTGAAGCTTTGACGGGAGAGGCCCGCTTCTAGCCGGGCTCACAGTGCTTGCTTGATGATGCTTTCACACAGCCTTGCAGGTTCCCAGCTTGCAAACCTGGATGTTGCTTGACCGTCTCCATCATCTCCATCGGCGGTGGGTAAGTTCGGACTGTCACGTTGCGCCGTGATGTCATTAGGGCTTACCTCCACATTATATTGTGGGAGGGGAGTTGCTGAAAAAGAAATATTGATTGAATCGAATACACAACGGCCAACTCTGCTTCTGATTTACTCAATCGGGTACACACATCTGCAGCTCGACGGTGCCATGTCCACCATGCGCGACCCTTGACGCCTCCCAACGGCGGCAGGCTCTACCGGTATTGCCACTGCAGACGACAATGCATCCTTAGTGCGTCTCTCTTATACAAGGGGCCCTCTTTTCTCCAATCCGGGGCCGCTCCCGCGCGCCATGCAAGGGGGTGTGTCGTTTTCTGGGGGGCGGGCAGAGGCTCGGGTCAAGGCCGCCCGCCATGCATCATCGAGGATCGAGCGGGATGGCTAACACCGGCAATGGCCGGCTCCCCGGATAACCGTCCACCTCGTCTGTCACCCCCTCCCCGCAGTCTGGGAAACCTGGGGAGGGGAGTTAAGCTCGGCTGGAATGCAGCTTGTTCTCCTCCGTTTCTGGTGTTTTAATTCTCTTGAAGAAACAACACTCATTTCCCAATTGCTCATCCCCTCGTTTACTGGTTCGCACTTTATTTGGCGGATTGGTTCAGCGGGAGTTACACGATGCGGACCGCCACGACATTGCGGACTCTTCGGCTCGTCCAGCGGCGCGGCTTTGCGACGACGCCGCGGCGGCTGGAGAGCTATGGCTTCATCGGCCTCGGACAGATGGTATGCGCGTTCTCACCATTCCCCTCTCGTCGCAAGGTGCACATGGACCAGATTCCAAGCTCAGAAGCTGACCCGCTCCACAGGGCTACCAAATGGCCAAGAACCTCCAGTCGAAGCTGAGTCCCAAGGATGAGATCCGCATCTTCGACATCAACAAGGCCGCCGTGTCGAACCTGGCCAAGGAGATGGAACAGTCGCAGACCGGCGGCGCAAAGGTTGCCGTCGTCGAGACTGCGAGGGACGCCTCGACAGAAGCTGTGAGTTTTTCTTTTTTTCTTTCTTCTTTTCCATCTCATTTTCAGAGTCGAATGACTTTGTTCGCCCTGCTGCTCTCATGATGTCTAAACTAAAACTGTTTTGCCAACTATGACCACGGCCCACAAGGCCCTGATATTACTACATTTCTAGTTGCTGATCTGAGCATTTTCTTCACGATCTGTTCCATATACCTTGAGGCGAGTATTAGTTGTTGACCATGCCCCCCAAACCAGGACACCGTCATCACCGTGCTCCCCGAACCATCCCACGTAAAATCCGTCTACGCCTCCATCCTCGCGGACCTCCCGCCCAGGAAGCGCATCTTCATAGACTGCTCCACCATCGACCCCTCCTCGTCGCGCGAGGTCGCCGCCTCCGTCGCGGCGGCCCAGCCCCAGGGCGTCTTCGTCGACGCCCCGATGTCGGGCGGCGTCGTCGGCGCCACGGCGGGGACGCTGACCTTCATGCTCGGCTGCGACGCCGCGCGCCTCCCCGCCATCGAGCCCACGCTCCTGCGCATGGGCCGCCGCGTGCTGCACTGCGGGCCGCAGGGCACGGGGCTGTCGGCCAAGCTGGCCAACAACTACCTGCTTGCCATCAACAACATCGCGACCGCCGAGGCGATGAACCTGGGCATGAGGTGGGGGTTGGACCCAAAAGTGCTCGCCGGGGTGATCAACGTCAGCACGGGCAAGTGCTGGCCCAGCGAGGTGAACAACCCCGTCAGGGGCGTCGTCGAGGGCAGCCCCGCGGGGAGGGACTACAAGGGCGGCTTCGGCATCGGGCTGATGCGCAAGGACCTCGGCCTGGCCGTCGTCGCGGCCGAGGAGGCCGGCGCGAAGCTGGAGCTGGCGGGCAAGGCGACCGAGGTGTATGCCGCAGCCGAGGGGGAGGAGGACTGCAAGGGGCGGGACTTTTCTGTTGTGTATCGGTACCTGGGGGGTAAAGAGTGAAGCGTCGAGTCAAACCTGGCTACGAGACTATGAAAAAGAAATAGTAGAAAGCTCTTGAGAGCACCTAGAAGATCAATGGAACGACATCATCGAAGCACATCGCACCACCCCGCAGTCGACGGCCCCGGAGCGGCCCTCTTCTCCTTGCGCGTGCCCGCCAGCGCCTTGGTCTCGGCCCTCCACCACTTCTCTCTGGCCTTGGCCTCCTGCTCGCCGAGGTGATCCACGCAAAGGTCACACAGAATCACTTTCGGCTTCGGCCGGCGGTGCTGGGGCTCGATGAGGGTGTAGCCAGGCGCCGTCTTGAGGACCTCGAACTCGAGACCGGAGGATTTGAGCGCCGGGTCCGCAAGAGCGGGTTCCGGGACCGTGTCGTAGAGGAGGCCGCAGTGCGGGGACGCGGAGGCGAGGGCGGCGGGGCATTGTTCGAGGACGCGGCGCCGGGGCTGGCCGAGGCGCGCGTTGCAGATTCCGCAAATGTAGTGGACTACGTCTGCGATGCACATGGTTAGACCTGGAATGCTTGGGGATGCGACCTACTTGCCACATGCGATTGTTGGTCTGAGGGTGTCGAAGCATTTTATGGGATGCAACCCGGCATTTCGTAAAGACTCAATCAGCGTTTGGAGATGTGATATTCACTTGTCAAGTTGAACAATTTTTCGCTCGATTATTGCAATCTTCGGCGAGAACTGAACAAGTGTATTATTGGCCGGGTCGTTTAGGAGGCCAACATCCAACTGCCCTGGCAGAAGGAAACAAATATTCAAATACATAGCGGAGAGATGAATTCAAGGTGCAGAGTAGGACAGTCTCTTTGTTTGGTTTTCAACCTTGCAAAGGAACAAATACCCGTGCGAGTGGTGACCTCTAGATCAGAGATGCCGCTACCCAAAGGGAAGATTACAGACGCTTCCAAACCCAGTG
Source organism: Colletotrichum incanum (assembly GCA_001625285.1). Classification (NCBI taxonomy): domain Eukaryota; kingdom Fungi; phylum Ascomycota; class Sordariomycetes; order Glomerellales; family Glomerellaceae; genus Colletotrichum; species Colletotrichum incanum. The sequence goes on from LFIW01000751.1 coordinate 10,656, forward strand.
TCCATGTTTTTCTTTGCTGGGAATTATTTATTTGACCAGTCTCAGCGCTTACCAGGTACATCACCAATGAGTTTGGGTACTAAACAATAAAGAGAACTGCATCCACCACAGTCAAGTCGAAAATAGCTTCTAGGCCGTAGTAGCTAGAACCGTTGCCTGTATGCAATACAACATTTAATTAGCCATCAATGATTCTCAGTCATCATCAAGCTGTGGGGCATGTGCGAGTACAAACACATTAGCTCAAGATATGCTGATTTCAAGTAAGCCAGCAGGTTACTCTACATTTACATATACAAAAGCTATCATGGTATGCAAGCAGACTCTGTGTTTGAAGAAGAGCAAGCAGCTCTAATTTCTTCCTTACGTCCATTTTTTTATTTTTTTTATTTTTTTTTGGCAATCATGGCCGCCAGTTTTACTCAGTATGGAAGGCGCTTAGCCTTCTCAGCCTTAAAGTGGAGAATGAAGAGCGGACAACACTGAAATGCTGGTGTTGATGCCTTGGGACAAATGGCTTCTGCGTTTTATACACTATAAGGACAACTAAAGTGCTCGCTTGCGATTGTATCATCAATCACAGCCAAAAAGCCTTTACGGCTCGACTTAAATCAAAGATCCATCAATGATACCAGGCCAAGCCGAAGACCCTGCGTCATGGATAATGGGCATTGACGATTGTATCAAACTGAAGCACCGAATCTACTTCCCCGCTATATGATGCCCAACTAGTGCAACGTCTCTGTTGGTTATGTGTTAGACAAGAAAGAACATTATTGACTTCAAGTCAGGCATACCAATAAGGTTCAAAATGTCTAGTAGAGGCAAAAACTGTTAACTATTACAGATGAAGCACTCTGTTCATGGCAGCTAGGGACAACCATGTAAATGTTCTTAAGTCTCCCTCAGCTTGTCAGGTCATGTTTCGGGATCGGTCTGGCCAGATACCATAAGAGTTGACGACAAAGTATGGCCAATACTTACAGCAGATTTGAAGGACCAAGGTGCACCCTGGGAAGTGATCCTATTGAGATCGAACCAGGGGGCGACTGAAATTTCTAATCAAGAATACATAGAGTACCAAAACACTATTTACACAGAACCATTTTACTAAAATCCAACAGGCAACGGTAGCATATCCGTATGTTTAATTCCAGCCGGTCTAAATTATTGTGATCTTATAATCATGGGATTGAGAAGTCGTGAAACAGCCCCCTCAGCCCAAAGAAATCGTCCCCTATGGCGAAGCCAATGTCAACCATAAACTGGTCCAACTCATCCGGTAACAGGAACCAGAACGCCTCATAACATAATCCATCCATAAAATAGTGACGTGAAAGACTTCCAGTCTGGAGGAGGGTACGAACAACTTCTTCATGCCATCTCCATACAGCCCTCATGAATGGGGTGAACCCTTCTTTGTCCTCAGAATTTATGTTGGTGGTGAGGTTGTTACTGAATAACGACACCACCTCCACATGCCCTTTCATAGCAGCCCAAGATAGAAGCGTCCGGCCAGTAATGTCGCTTAAGTTGATATTAACACCGTCTGCATCAAGAAGCATTTTGACGACTGCCTTGTGTCCATTCTTAGCTGCGTAAGATAGCGGCGTCTAGCCAGCATTATCGCTTAAGTTAACATTAATACCGTCTGTATTAAGAAGCATTTTGACGACTGCCTTATGTCCATTCTTAGCTGCGTAAGATAGCGGCGTCCGGCCAGTATTATCGCTTGAGTTAATATTAACACCGTCTGCATCAAGAAGCATTTTGACGACTGCCTTGTGTCCATTTATAGCAGCCCAAGATAGAAGCGTCCGGCCAGCAATGTCGCTTGAGTTGATGTTAACACCGTCTGCATCAAGAAGCATTTTGACGACTGCCTTGTGTCTATTCATAGCAGCCCAGAATAGAGGCGTCCGGCCAGTAATGTCGCTTAAATTGATATTAACACCGTCTGCATCAAGAAGCATTTTGACGACTGCCTTGTGTCCATTCTTAGCTGCGTAAGACAGCGGCGTCCAGCCAGTATTATCGCTTAAGTTGATATTAACACCGTCTACATCAAGAAGCATTTTGACGACTGCCTTGTGTCCATTCCTAGCTGCGTAAGATAGCGGCGTCCAGCCAGCATTGTCGCTTGAGTTAATGTTAACACCGTCTGTATTAAGAAGCATTTTGACGACTGCCTCGTGCCCGTTCTCAGCTGCGTAAGATAGCGGCGTCCAGCCAGTATTGTCGCTTGAGTTGATGTTAACACCGTCTGCATTAAGAAGCATTTTGACGACTGCCTCATGCCTGTTCTTAGCTGCCCAGAATAGCGGTGTTTGGCCGTAGATATCCTTTGAGTCGACGTCGACCTTGCCTGTATTAAGAAGCATCTTAACGACTGCCTCATGTCCGTACTCAGCCGCCCACGATAATGGCGTTTGGCCGCCATTATCCTTTAAGTTAACGTCGACCTTGACTGTATTAAGAAGTATTTTGACGACTGCCTCATGTCCTTTATTAGCTGCCCACGATAATGGCGTTCGGCCGTTATTATCCTTTGAGTCGACGTCAACCTTGCCTGTATCGAGGAGCATTTTGACGACTGCCTCGTGCCTGTTCTTAGCTGCCCAGAATAGCGGTGTTTGGCCGTAGATATCCTTTGAGTCGACGTCGACCTTGCCTGTGTTGAGGAGTATTTTGACGACTGCCTCATTTCCACCCCAAGCCGCCCACGATAGTGGCGTTCGGCTGTAATTATCCTTCAGGTCGAAATTCACTTCGGTTCTCTCCAGAATTATTTGCAAAAGAAGTTTTTGTAGGTCGTATCTTGACACAATATGCACCAAGCTACTTTCCTCTGATGGCCGAACCCAGGACCGAGTGTCAACAACCTCGTATGCCAGCACCCATTGGTCCACTAAGTAACTTGATGGCCAACATAGACTGTCGAGAATGTCTTTCGCATATATTTCGACAGGTTCGCTCCGCTTTATGTGAGTCACCAAGGCTGTTACTGCGTAGGTTAAGAAGGGGAACCTTACGGTATCCTCCTTGCAGAACCGTCCAGTGTGTGAAGAGACGACCATTTTGAAGTAACTGACACATCGAAGACAAAGAAGGTATTCGATGGCTGGTGCTAATAATACGGCTGCCCTACGGCTATTGTCGAGAACCAACAGTCCTCGTTCGACGAAGAAGTCCTTGACTGATTGATGGATGAACTGGATAATGCGAGAATCGTCGGAAGGTGCTACTTCTGCAAGCCCGCAGCTTAAGGATGTTATTCTCTTGTCTATGTTGTCTTGAGCAATGAAATTATCTGATTGTTGGCAATCGGTGAGCGTTTGGTCTGGGCTGTTAGGATCAATCGTCATTGCCCACGGCAACTCATCCGTTGTCAACGGTCGAGTTGAAAAACAGATCCATTGCACCAAACGTATGGTCCCGGCGCGGTCCTCTACATGCTGAAGCAGGTCGTAGTACAGGTCGTCCAGTTTCTGTGGCACCCGCTCAATTTCGCGCTTGATTCTGCCTGGCGGTTCGCCACGACGCTTCATTTGTAGAATACGGTCGACGACGATATGGGCCCACATAAAAACCCCTTGCGCTCGGCGACTCAAGAGGCTTTGGATGTCTGAGTCATGGTCTGATGAGAGACGGTCTTGAACATAAACATCAATATCCCCGTTATTCTCCTCGTCAAGCGTTATCGTTCCTCCACCATCAAGCTCAATGATGGGGTAATGACGGCAAGAAAAGCAGACGCTAAGTTGCAAGTCTGTTGATGGGAGGCTAGAGAGTAATTGCTTGAGGTGTTCAATAAGCTGCACAGCAGGTTGCTCTCCACACTCGTCGAGTGCATCGATGAAGACAAGAACTGCACGCCGTTTTAGGATTTTCAAAAGGGATGACTGAAAAAAAGCCTGCAGCATTGGCAGATGCCACTGCCAGTCCTTTCCAGCCTCGCCTATAGTTTTGCTTCTTTGGTCGAAGGTGTCGATCAAGTCAAGAAGCGCGCCAGGAACGAGATTCAACAGCTGGTGCAGGAGAGACCGGAAGAGGCCGAGTAGCGACCTCTGCAACTCATGACCCCGGCCGTGAAAGAAGAAAGAAAGAACCAGTGGCTGCGTCGCGAAAAGAGGCGGGACCTTTTCGAGAGCGTATTTCATCAGAGTCGACTTGCCAGACCCGGGCTTGCCTTTGATCCAGACCAGACCCCGATGCTGGCGAGTCCATTGAATAAGAGTCTCATGCCTCAGGAGCCACTCGCAGGTACCAGCGGCAGCAGCATCAATGCCATGCTGCCGACCGTCGATTTCTTCAAATGCTAGTGACCTCATACAGGCCTGTGTTGCTTTGGAATGGGCGTGCTCGAAGCCTAGGCTACATAATCAGTCTTGCATCGCTACACCGCGAGGAGGAACATACTTTGCTCGGCAAACCGTCCAGGTACGTCTAGCTTCGCCCTTTCGACACAATCCGCAATTCTCCTTCGCACAGTGGTGTAGTCACCCTGGCTTCTAGAGCTGTATTTGACGAGCCCGGAGTGATCCGTGTTGAGAGGAATATTATCTTCATCAGCGACCGCTACTAAGCCAGTGGCAGTGGCAGACTTTTCAGTTACCAGCAATGAAGGCGGGCCCGTTTTCCGCCATTTGCCTTCCTGACCACGCTGTATCACACAGAGTTTAATATATGTCGTCGGCTTCCTAATAGTGTGGCTTACCTCTAGAGTCGAGCTGAGCATGCGCTCAAAGAACGACATTACGCGATAGTGACCCTTGCAGCTCTCAGAGAACTGATCGGCAAGTCTCTTGAGAAACGTCGATGCTTCAGAGTCGTTATCGACGAGCAGGTCGTGCATTAAAGCTTCGTTTGGTTGGCCCCGGACGAGGGTTCTGAGCTGGTCGTTGCGCAGGCCAAGGTTCGGGACGCCGAAGAAGAGAAGAGCGTAGCAGGCCTCGGCAAGGTCAGCGATAGCATCACCGCGTCGTCTGCGAGCGCGGATAAGTGCCTGTAATGACAGTCAGATAACTGACTTCCAAAACGGATCAGAGCAGCGCCGCACCTCTTTGATAAGCAGGCCGCCTAGGCTATGGCCAATGAAGATGAGCGGCCGGCGGGTTGTCTGTGGGGTATCAGCATTGAGTTAACGCCTCTCTCGGACCTACTTACGCCGTCTCTTGCACGGAAGGCAACAATTCGCTCCACAAGTATCCCTCCCAAGTCCTCAATCGATTGCTTTGAAAGGCTGCCCGGCAGCGTCGTGTCGTAGCCGTAGAGCAGCACTCGGATGTTGGGCACATCCTGCGGCAAGAAGTCGCGCAGCCAGACGTCATCGCTGTGGGGAGATTTCCAAGACCCAAGCGCGTGGCTTCCGAGACCGGGCACGGCGATAATGCTGCGAGAAGTATGTTAGTAATCGCGGGGCGAATCGAGAACGGGCTACGGCGGACAACGCCAGTGCAAAGGACGCTTACTCTACAGCTGCGCCGTTGCTGTCTTCGAAGAGGGGCGTAATGCCGTCAAAGTCACAGCTATAGCTATAGGGGTAGCCCTTCCCAGCTCGGAACAAACGCGCACACAATTCCCTTCCCGAGAGATGTGTGGTGGCGACGACGGTTGCACACACATATGCCTTGTCCTTGTGCCCCAGGGAGCGACGGTCAAAGGAAGCCGCGTCGTCACGTAAATCAGCATCCAGCTCGGCAAAAGACCGGAGGTTACGATCGAGATTATCAACGTGGTCGACCGGGACGTCGTCGACACGGAAAGTCAGGCTTTTGCGGGGTTTCGGTGTCTTCACGGCGGGCAGGGCGGATGAGGCTGGCCAGCGGCTGGCCGCAACAGCCACTAAACAAACGATGACCGCGATAACCAGCCCAAGTGAGTTGGACGAAAGGCCAACCTCAGACCAGATATCGTGAGGCATGGCGATAGGCGTTGCTAAGGCGACTACTGGGAGGACATGGTGAGGTGGGTGCTGGTTTGCGCAGTGTCGAGAGGGGTATTCTGCATGATTCCCGTATCGCTGCCATGATGATGCTGACGCCTAGAACCACGTGACAAGGGACCGGGGATGCAGCCTCGTTAAGCGATACAGCTCAGCTGCCAAGGTCTTAATAGCCATATACTGTCGTAAACATGTAAAAAGAGCTCAGTAAAGTACGCATCTTATCATTGCGATGGCGTCTGTGCATTGGGTTGTTCTTAGTGTTAAGAAGACAAAATATGGGGTAAGGCAGTTTCTTCTTCAGAATGTTAGTCATGGGATACTTTTCTTTACAGTACTAGGGTATAAATAAAATAAGGCTTCTTCCGCTCCTCTTCAAGAAAAGCGCTTCTTCATAAAACTGAAGACGGTGACACATACGGCTTAGAGGTCATTATCGGCTCCAATTGTGTGGATGTAGTTTTTCTGTTCTTAGGTAGCCCAGCTTACTGGCGGTATACCAGATAATTGCGAGGACTAGGTGACCTGCGTTTAGAGAAATTCCAATTAAACAAAAAATGAACACCGGTTCTGCAAATCTCTGTAAGGTTTCATAGAATGAATACAATAGACGAGTCCTGATGCCAAACGCCATAGTCCAGATGCTCCAAGCGTCGTGAAGAGACAACTTGTAAGAAAAAATGCCCTTTATCCATCTAACCCAAGTCTTCTACTAATCGCATCAACTGCAGCCTCTCATGCCGACTCGCGCTCCGACTCAACCTTGACATTCTCCGGCGTTGAGGTCGTCATCGATTCGGTCTTCTCACCAACCTGCGCCACGCGGGACTTGCTCATCTGCGGGAAGTAGACCCCGGGGTGGAAGACGGTCAGCAGCGTAACGCAGATGAGCACGAGGCCGCCGTCGAGGATCATGAACGAGACCTCGTCCTGCATGATGTGGTTGCCCCATCCGCCCGCCATCTCAGCGACACTGTTTTCCCGTAGTCAGCACGATTCGTCCGTGTTCGTTCCGCGAGAGATTCTAACGTACCGGTAGATGCAACGGACCATGACGCAGGCGTACGCCACCGCGACACCGTAGATGAACAGCCTGAACTTGCGCGCGCGGTACAGCGCAATGTCGCCGGTGCCGTGGTCGCCGGCGTGCGCCCACTTCCTCACCCTGATCCAGTAATCGGCGCCGGCGGCGCCGAACAGCATCAGCACGACGACCTGCAGCACGATGCCCGCGATGATGGCCTGGTTGCCGCCGTCGAGCAGCTTCTTGTTCGTCTGCCCCGCCGCGGCCGCGAGACCGCCGCCGATGGCCTGGATGATGAGGCAGGTGAGGTCGGCGGGGAGGAAGATGAGGGGGTACAGGCGCGGGCGGATGCGCGAGAGGGTCGGGTTGAGGTTCGCCGAGACGTGCTTGAGGGTCAGGTAGATGCCGGCGCAGATGAAGGTCGGGCCGAGGATGATGGTGCAGATTTGCATCTGGAAGGCGTCCTTGTTCCAGGGGTTATCGTGGAGGAGAACGCGGCCGACGTAGCCTGGTGTTCGTGTTAGTCGCCGATTCATCACGACAGCAAAGAGTTGTGGCACGGGGCAGGGGTTCATCCGGTTGCAGATGGGATGGATTCCTGGTTCAAAAACGCGCAAAGGGGACCATCGTACCGACTGTCTCGAGAACGGAGCCGCCCGTCACAAAAAGCATAAACGTCCAGGTGCGCTTCCACGTTCCAATGGTGGCCGAGATGAGCACGACGAGGCCGAAGGCGACGGCGAAGAAGATGTTGGCGCCGAAGTTGGGGTAGTAGGACAGCACCGTCATCTCGACGGGGCAGAACTGCGAGACCTCGGTGCACTCGCGGAACGGCCGCCGCATCGTGGTGTCGTTGGCCGACATGGTGGCGGGTTTTCAGGGTCGTCTCGAGTGGCGATCGTGTAATTGTTGAAAATCGAGGCTTGTGTGGAGTGCCGTGGCGCGCAACAGTATCTTCAGCACGGTCGCGGGTTTACACAATCGCAGTCCTCGTGTGCTTTGTTGTTAGTCCTTCCTATTGCTCGAGAACCGAACCGCACCAAAGGGGTCTATAAAATAGAATGGCAACGAAAGGAAGGGCGCGAATCGAAGACGCAGAGACGGGACAGGGGCAAAAGGACGAGAAGTCCAAAGCGCAAACGACGTCCGTTATCTACCTATGTATGCAGTCAACCGCAGGCGCATCCACACGGCACGAAATCCATGACATTGCGTTGCCTCCTCCCCCGACTAGGGGGGGCAGATGTGGAGTTAAGAAGGGTCCTCGTCCATTATTACCAGCGTCGCCCGACTAGTCACTGGCAAGCGAACAAACCGAATGACACGAAAGGGATGGGCCTTTTGAAAGAAGGCAAGCGGTGGTGCAGCGCAGCAAACGGCGACGCTAAGCCCAGAGCCAAGATCTCTCTTGATCCCCTTCTTCTACCCGAGGACCCGCTGGCCTTCTCGAATTGGAAAGCAGCGCGCATGCCGCTTACGGGTCTTTGGTCTTTGATGACCATTGGACGTTGGGCGTTGTATCTGCTTGCAGGCTGAGACGTCCAAGACGTGAGCCTTGAATGTCGCCGTCATGGTGGAGTTTTGGCAGACAGGAGTCATGAAAACTCTCCTTGGACCAGAATTGGCCGGGTCGGATTTTCGAAGAATCGGCATGATCTGCCCTCTCACGCTGGAGAACAAGACGAAACAACAGCGTAACCGTCGGTCGTCGAGAGTCAAGACGCCCAAAGTCGGTGGGGATTCTCAAAGCCAACACTTGAACACCCGAATCTTAGCATCATTCTAGCGCCTTGGCCCGAACCCACTTGGCGGGGGATCCAATCCGAATAACACGGGCTAAGCGATGCTGCTGGCCTGCCATCCGAGCCCCTAACCGAGAAATTGACAAGGATGTCGCGAGCCGTTTGGCAGTGAGACCGCCCTTGATGAGCCTGGGAGGAGAGAAGCACCTCGGGTCCCTCGGATCGCTTAGCCAACGTGCATGGCATGCCTGCTGCCCGCGTGGCGCCGATAGAAACACGGTCGGAGGACCAGTCCGGCGTTGTAGGATTTGCGTCTGCGCCCAGACTGTCGGAGCAACCAATCTCACCGAAGTGTGGGAAAGCCAGCCTCTGATTCATTCCCGCCAATCACCCACGGCCTTCGAGTCGTGCGAGTCCGTCTTCGGTGGTACTATCTTTCGCGCCTTGTCGCGCTTATTTGGACTTGAGACTGAGGCCAGGTTAAGATCTAGCAATCGGCTGGCGATGTACCTGCTGTAGTAATTAATGTAGACAACACCGGATGGCTGGTTCGGGATGATATGGTACGCGATACCATTTGATGATTCTGTGAATTAAGGCATATTTTGGTTTATTTTTATTCTGTTCTCCATCCGAGAGCAGCTTATCAGCGTGGGTGGCATCATCCATTGAGCTCCAGTTGTTTTAGTCGCTATCGTCGTCGCTGCTCTCTTCTTCATCCTCTTCCTCCTCGTCGTCGTCATCCTCATCCTCTTCATCATCCTCTTCATCCGTTTCTTCCTCGGACTCTTCCTCATCGTCATCGTCCATTTTGAAGGCCTCCTGTTGCTCTTCCATTTCTTCCTCTGCGAGCCAATCGTCGAGGGTCTTGACGCCAACGCCGGCTGCAGCACCTGCACCAACGACAGCGCCGAGACCGTTGGTCTTTGTCGGTGCAGCCTTCACTGCGCTGTCGAGCATCTGACTGGCCGGCACGCTCTTCTCCTCGCCGTATGCTGAAGGCGTCTCCGTCTCTCGCAGTCGCCGGTCCGGCTCCGAGCCCTCCGCTACCCAGTCGGGGAGACTCTCATAACCGCGCAGACCGTGAACACCGCCTCCGCCCGCCAACACAAGCGTCGAAGAGCCGAGCATGAAGCCCTTGCGAGTCTCTGAAGGGCTGGGAGCCTGCGGCGCAGGCTTCGGTGCCAACAACATCAACGTGGCTAGTTGCGGTACAGAAAGGAGAGCTCGGTACATGCGCGCTCGATCGCGGAGGTCGTACGATGTATCGTAGCGGACCAGCAACAAGGCATAGTCCCACAGTCTCGCGACAGGGTGGTCGTCTTGACTGGGCACCGCTGCTTCGTCTTCGCCTTTGTTTTCGCTCTGGCGGTTCACGTGATGAAGGTACACCTTGGCGGCAAGAAGGAGAATCTGCCCCTTTGCCACCTCTGCCTCGCTCACAAAATCCTTCAAGAGAATTCGCAACACGTCCGCGGCGATGTTGTCCTCCCCTTCGAGGCCCGAGAACTCGCCCACCAGCCAGATGATGGTTGCTCTCGCTTGAGGGTCCGTTGCAGAGTCCAAGTTCTTCGCGAGACGTACGACTGTCCCGACGTGCCCTTGAGGATCTTGCTGGATCAGATGCCGAATGACCGTCAGCGACTCGGCTGCCAATGTTCCGTCCAGACTCGTGATTTGCCCTAGTAGTAGCCGGAGACACCTTGGTGCTGTCGACGAATCCGTCTGGGCGCACCGTCCGATGGCACGTACGGCTTCCCTCACTAGCGCCTTGTTCGTCGAGCCAGAAAAGTGCTCAAGTTCGTTCAGAATCAAGCTCTTGATGTGGGGCGGCGCATGAGGAAAGATGAGCGTCAGGATTTCCAACTTCAACTCCCACACTTGTGCAGGGTCAGTAGCTCTGACGAGGAAGTGACTTGCGTACTTGACAAAGTCGGTCGGTCTCGTCAAGCAAACCGAAACAATGTTGTAGAGCGCGACTTGTTGGATGTCTTGTGGTCCCCTGAGTAGTGCCACGAGAGGGCCAATGGCAATCTTGACGTACTCTGGCGTTCCGATGTCGACGTAGCATCGTGTGACCGCAATAACCACCGCCGAGTTACGACTCTGCAGCAGAGGCTTGATGCCGTTGAGCAGCAGAGCCAGATCCGGGTCCACCACCGCTACTTGCTGCTCGTCGCCTCCTTGTTGCGCATTATCGCCATAAAAATCACCCAGGTCGGCCGTCTTTTCCTGGCTTTTGACAGTGCGTGTCCGTCTCGGGAAGCACCTCCTCGCGTAGTACGTCATCATCCGCAGCGTCGCCAGCTGACTCCACTCGTCCATGTCGACGACCTTCTTGACCAGAGCCCGGTAGTGCGGGTGTATCAGATCGATGCGGTCGGGGCACACTTCCAGAAAGGCCGACACTGCCGCACCGGCGACGAAGTACTGCTTGTCACCGATGAGGGCGGTCAGGTATTCGAGGAGCTGGGGCAGCTGTGTGGGATCGAGACGGTAGCATTTGGGGATGGAGAGCGCGGCAGCTCGGCGCACGTAGGGACTCATGTCTGCCACGCCCTTCTTGATCGCGAGAGATACAATCTGGCTAATGACGGGGACTCGGATGCCGGACATGGTCTTGAGTGCGAGGGCGCGGACTTGGGGGTTCGTGTCGGAGAGGGATTTCTGGATGGTGTTGATGGAGAGGAGGGCGAGGTCGGGTTCCTGCTCGGCATGGTGAATGAGGTAGATGTAGACAAGCTTCTTGATTTCGATATTCGGCGATGCGACATTCTTGACGACGGAGGAGAAGAAGGGCAGCGTCTTCTGGCCGCGGTACATCATCTGGACGGAGGTGCGATTAGCCAAGACCTGGAGCTGGAGCCGGCTGGAACGGTTCGTACCGAGAGGACGCGGCGCAGGCCGTCCAGCACCTCGCGGTCATTTCGACTGTCCAACAGCTTCTTGATCTGCGTACGGTCGAGAGGGCGGCCGGTGCTGCGGGAGCTGCGCGTCGCCGAGGCGGCATCGAGTGTGAGCTCTCGAGCTGGATGCAGTCTACGTTAGCGAAGGACGTGACAAAGGAGTGCGGTGGGCGGTGAATGACGCACCGCTCTCGAGCAGGCTGGATATCCGCGCGATGGACTCCATGACGGGCGACAGCAGGTTAGAGCTGAAGCAGTCGTGGCGAGGGGTTTGACGGGCTTCGGGTCGTGGAGATGCGAACGTTGCAGGGAGAGAAATGACGTCTCGTGCTTCGAAGGCTGAACCAGGCCGCGGCGACGAGGGGCAGAGGCCGGCTGACGTGCTTGCTTGCTTGCTTAGCTGTCCCCTCGGCTGCCAACGGGGGCGGCCGGCCATTCGCTAAAGACCCTCCGGGCCGTCAATAAACTCTCAACTTCAGTGGGCAGGGGCGCTGAGCTTGACAGGAACTGCCCCGCCAAAGCCACGTTCTGGGCACGTCCCCCCCCGCGCCCACAACACCGAATCCTTGTCCAACTCAACTTCAGCTCCACTTCTACTACACTAGCATCCAAACTGGATACCAGAATGTGAGTTTCTCAACTCGACTACGGACAATCAAAGCGCTACTTGTGATGAGGGGGAAGTAAGCCAAACTTAGATGGGCGCATTGAATCAGTCTGTCCAGTGTCTCAAGTCGCAATGTTTTGGATGTACATCCTACGTTCAGTGGGCTGTGGTGGCCTTGCCCTGCGTTCCAATGTCCGAAAATCCATCTCCCCTGACATTGACATGAGAGGTAGCTTGGTGGTCAGTTTCTCTATTTGTTTCGACCTTGTACGCTGTGTTCCTGCATTGTACTTGCGTGATTGACTCTGATTAAGTTTAGACTCATGCCCAAAGCCAGACAGGGAGCAAGTTGGTGCGAATTGGCCACCTCGCGCAACTAAAGCAGCATTTGATCCAAGACTTCTGCCAGTCTGATTGACAAGTTTTCATGCTCATGTCACTTGAGTAGTTTTGCTCTTGTAGAACAGCGGTTTACGGAGTCGCCCTTCACAAAACATACAACATAGCTCGTTCCCTAGGACCTGCTTCCTGTTGTCGTGTGACTAGATCGGCCATGCATTTACCGCATAACGGCTTTTCCGGAAATATGATTGTTGGCCAGTTCTTGAGAGCGGCTAGACCTGCGACAGCTAAACGGGCGTACCAATTGCCGGTTGTGCACACAACGCCTACCTCGTCCGCTATGAGATTCTCTTGGCAAAGCAAAACCTCGTCCCATTGTGTAACGGATCGAAGAAGGCAACCCATCGCCTTTTGCAGTGCAATCCCGTTTCCAGAAGATGTTGAGTTGGGGCTGCAGTTGCAGTCATGGAGTCTCTTAAGACTCTGATGGTTCAGAGATGCTAGTAAGTCAAGGTCAGTCACCCATTTTGGTCCATCAAGACCTGAACCAAGGCCTCCCGTATGACTACATCCCCATCCACAGCTCCTTTGGCACCTGCAAGTCTGATGGTGAAATCCGTACATCGTAGGTGCATAGAAGTCGTACGGAAACGATCGGTAGCGTCCCCACTGAACCTGTCTGTGTTGGCATGCCGACCTATGCTGGAACCAAGTTTGAGGGATAGGGGCTCTGGTGGCGGCACAAGCATAACGATTCCAGGGCATCCTATATTCCCAAGAATGCGGCGGATGCCGTGCATGCTAGCCGTCGCCGACTTGTCAAACTTGTATGGGTCTTGAAGTAGATATTCCGCCGCGTAAATCGAGTTCCCCGTTGCCAATGCCATTACATGCTCAACTTGGTCCAAATGGATATCGTACTCTCCGGATTCCATCAAGGCGAGACATGAGAACTTGGCCGACCGGTGGAATCTATGATCAGTGCCATTCTCTGTGCTCATGTTCTCGGAGTTTGCCCAGTGTGACAGTACTAGTGCTCTATGTGTCACACCTGCTGAGACTGTTGCCTCGGGCCAATATTGATACAATTGAGAGACGCGGAACATCGCCCTGAGCGACGAGAACATCACCCCGTTTTTGAGGGCTCTGGCCCTTAGTGACTTTGAGTAGTCGTAAATCCCAGATTGTGGGATGCTCGTCAAATAGTGTCGAAGAGAAAGAACATCAACCTTGTCTGACTTCAAGAAGGCCGTTAGCTGGCCGAGGGTACCACTCGGAATGTTGATGGGTGCTCTGTCACTCAGGAAGAGTGCAAGGTGTGAGCCCCCCTCAACGAAGCGAAACTGGATCTTTTGGTTGGAGGCGTTTACCGGGATATGGGTAAATTCGTAAAAGTCCAAGTCTGTGTCGACGGCATTATGCATCTCAAAGAGGCTGGCATTCAGGCCGGTTTTCGGTGAATACAGGGCCAAGACAGGTTTCAGTTCCGCATACCTCTCTATGAACGAGACAGGTGGGTCTACCCATTCAAAGCGATCACTGGAGCTTGTTAGGTCTTTACTCCCGCTAGCCGTCGTATTGCGCACAGAAAGCCAGTTGTAGTCTTCGTCCAGGCCGCCCGCTTCGGGTATGCATGTCCTAACGTTGGAACACCGTAAACTTGTTGCAGAGCCGTCGAAACTTTCAAGGCAAGCACACAGCGATGTGCAATTGAGCTCTTCTTGACGGCATCGACAGTGCGCATCACAAGGGCCTCCACTACACTTGCATCTCACAACGTGCGAGTCGATATACGGCCCAATAGTTTCATCCCTGGGTCCAGTGCCGATGTCGCTGGGGTCCTCCAGGGTGAATGGCTCAATGTAAGGCCCCGTGGTACTACGGAACTGAAGACTCCGCGCTTGACGCTCAAAACTCGATGGTTTGTACTCTTCAGAACGTTCCAAATATCTTTGCACAGAAGGATCTTCGGTCCGATCAACGTGCAGCCATCTGTTATGTTTTCTTGTCGCTTTCAGCTGACCATCTGTAAAACGCTTCCTAGATTGCGCAGGTTGTACAACGGCTGAAGCGATTTCAATGCTCCCACGAAAACTTCGAGAGTCCGGCTTGTCAATTTTGGGCACTGCCATCGGGCGGCTTACGATGATGGCATCATTCTCATGGAAGTTGCATTCGTGACACAGCGAACGGAACGCTTTGATGGCTGGTTCCGTATTTGCCTCCGCATGGTACAACTTCTTGGACATCCTGAACTGAAGATACCGATTCGTCAAACCAAACATTGGAGGGGTGTTGCGAAAATCAGGATCTAGAAAGTTGCGGCCTCTGCGTCGTCCGTATTCGACACGAGAGAGAGCGTTCTCTTTGTCTTTGCCATCCATCTGTAAAATATCTCGAGCTGCTTCGACAAGGGGCGTAATCCATTCCAAAGATAAGATAATTCAAGTGGGGTGAATCTGCTATTAGACTCCATTGACTCCGTCATGTCGAGCTGGAGCACGTCTCCAAGTGCAGCAAAGCACTTTGCCGTCTCTATGATGTCGACAAGCTCAGGCCTGGTCCAAGAGTGGATAAAGGAACCCAAGGATATCAAGCGAATCTCCTGTACTGTCAAGCGGTCACCATCATCGATAGATCTCTCCACTATAACGGGGTCGCCATAATACCGCAGGTGTGAGAGACAATGACCATCTTACGCCAGTATCTCCTCTCTCTGTCGCCTCAAGCCCAAGTGTGATAACGCCTCCGGGTTTGATAAGCTCATCTTGAAATTGGATAAGTTTGTCCGGGCTGAAAACTTGGATGTCGGAGAAAATATGCCAAGACAAGAAGCCTAAAAGGACGGACCCGTTTGACACGTCTTGTGGCGATCCTTCAATAGACTTCTATACAGCTAGCATGGCTATTTTCCAGTTTTTCATAACGTCGCACGTAGTACCAAACCCTCTGATCGAAGGAATGTTCTTGATGATGAGTTTGAGCTGAGTCTCCTCCAGCTTCTTGACATGGTTTGCCGACTCCAACCACGCTCGGGCACTAGCATCCCAGGATGCCAAATCATCTCTTCTGATTTCGAGGCCTTGCGTTCTGGCAAAGAAAGCTGACATTCCTTCCAGTTGAGAAGGGTCAGCTTTGCTTTCCAGCTCTGCCAGTCTCGTCTCGACGATCTGCACCCAGATCGCGGTTGCCTCAGAGGACGAGAACATTCTGGCCAACATACAAGCGAGCAAGTGCAACGCAACATGTTCTCGGCCAGACGACACCGCCGCTAGGATCGATGTCCCGTCAACTCCGACGTGACTAGCGAAAGGTCCGAAATCACTCGACTGATCAGGTTTGTCGACATTAGCGGTGACTTGACAAGGCTTTCACTTCTTCACTCACATTTGTGCGTAGTTTTGAGGATTTGACAATCTCGGACACCCTATAACCGTAGGTCTCTGAAAGAATCTCAATGTCCGGTATGAATTCCTTAAATATTGCCCCTAGCCTCCTAGCGTTTCTGTGATGCTGGCCGCTTTCTGCATTTTCTCGTCGTTGGGTCGATAGCGCATTACCCAAGTCTTGGTATTGTTTTGGTATCTCTACTTTCACGTAAGAAAAGTCGACATTGAAGTTGAAAAGGCCGACTGTGTTTTCGACTTTAGCTGAGAGCAGGCTAGCCTCCATTTTTTGAATTCATGGTGTAATGCGTTTGAGATGTTAGAATGGTTCACGGCGATGATTGTCTTGTTGAAACTCTGGAGGTAGGGGTTGGAAAACGCGACTGGAAAGCAGAAATATTAATTATGTTTTCTACAGAATCAGGCTGCTTCTCCTCGTTAGAAGCAGCCATGTGTTATCGAAAGACTTTGGTTGGTTGAATGCAGTCAGCACGGCAAGATCTCTCCTTTTTCAGTACCGTCCAGTGTAGGTCATATGTTTATTCTTGGCAACGCAATCTTTACCACGGTGTCAAGGTTGTTGGTGTACTGCCAATGACAGTGATTCCCGAGATACAGCTAAACGCCTCTTTGTATCTACTTGGTGTAGCTGCATACGCCTCAGCCTGCAGGACTTCTAGCCTGCTTTTGATTAATGAAATCATAAATTCGGCACAGTCGGGCTTTCCATGTAAGCAGGATTTGCAATAAATTTAGAGCCTAAGACTTCTTTCAAACTCATCAAGCCTAGAGCTATCAATCCTACGATCGAGCTACCCGACTCCGACAAGCTTCTTCCGTAATATGAAAACAATAACTCGTTCAAGGGAAGAAGGCCCTCTTAATGATTCATTGTAGTCGACAAGCTCACACGGTCGTTCAACTTCATTCATTCTCTGTGCTATTTCAAGTCGAGCTAGTCAAAAAAGATCCATGGTCCAATTTTCACGGCTAATTGCCTGAGCTTCACTTCGTGCTGGCCAGAAGCGAAGTATTCGTCTCAGCCATTGCGTTTGAGTCTTGTCTCCCTGTTTTAGCGCTCAATGACCTTAAGGAATGGTTCATCTATTTACCCGTAATGTAAAGAGATGGAAAGTGTGTTGACTAACGATGGTTTACGAAGTGGGTCTGTTGTCAAGACAATGCTTGCTGTGCTCGCAATCATTTTCTGGAAATAAATCCTAAGCAAGACCCATTAAGGGGTGGGTATTTTTTCATTGCGATTCTCGACAGTCTGTTGCGCCGGCAGCGTTGCACCCCAACACCACCCTTATTTTCTTTTTCGTCCGTGTAGTGTCTAAGGCGAAATGTCTCCGTACGTCAAGCACCTGTGTTGGATTTTTATTCGCTTGAACAGTTCCAGCTACTGCTACCTCAGATCCTACGTGCTTCTCAAGCTAGGGATATCACCTGAGCCACTGGTATGGACTTTTTGAAAATAGTACCGTTGAAGGGTTTCGTTTTATCGGGCATTGCGGGATCGTTGCTCTATTCAAGGGGCACCTCGTATGGTGTTGACTGGCGACCACGTATCAGATTACTGGTTTTCAAAGCGCCGGTATTTTCAAAGGCTCAATGGACTTGATTGTCCCATTTACTGTCTAGTTGCTTGCATACTGGTTTCCGGCATCAATTTCCTGCCGTGTCAGATGCACGTGGCATTCAAAGTGACTTATCTTGGCGCACAGCTGGGCGGACCTGGCGAACCAACATTGCAGGCGACTGCAACAGGCTGTTGCCTGGTGTACTGTCCGCCTCAACGTCGCCCCTCCGACACGGTTTTCCTTAGACCATAAACAGCGAAAGCCGCCTTTTCCACCATCATTTCCTACGTCCATCGCCTCTCTACCTCGCCAGCAACGACACAGACCTACACTCGTTCACAACGTTGCTTTATTTCTCTTTTTACCCCGACAGGTCAGCTCCAGGCCTTCCAATGTCAGACCGTAATATTTCCCGGGCAAGACCTACATATCTTTCAAGAACTTCCCTGCCTTCCCAGGAGCCTCGCGTGGATGTGATGCCCAACTTCCCTTGCCAACCCACAACGATGCTGAACGGAATACCACAGCAGGCTATGCCAAGCCAGCAAATGGGGAACAACCCACTTGAAGCTCAAGCCCAACATATGCTCGTCGTCAATGGCATTAACCCAGCATCGTTGACGCAACAGCAGTTCGCTACTTTCGCAAACCAACCACCCACTGTACAGGCAAAATCAAACGCCACATATCTGGCAAATGTTCAACTTCTTCAGGCTAGCCATATAGCCAACAGGCCTGTGCTCAACGCATCCGGCTTTGGGAACCCGGACTCGCCCCCGATGACGGAAGGTCGTAATGGGACTGGGTTGGCTTCATGGTACAGCGCTGGTAAAAGTAACCACGCTCTGCAAGACTATAAAATGCAGTTGATGTTGCTGGAGGAGCAAAATAAGAAGAGATTTATGATGGCTCGCCAGCGCGCAGAAGGCCGGTCTGCAAGATTCCTAGGCCCGAAGCTTTGATTCAACGTTGAGAGTGATGAACGGTTACTAGGCGTAGAGATGAATCAGGTGGCAGGAGGCGGTTGGTAAAAATCTGGAATGTCAGAGACGTAAAAAATCATTACGGGCTTATCTGCTTTGGAAGTAAAAGCTTTGCTGCTGATATCAATAACGTGATATTGGAAATATTGTTTGCACAAGGATTGGGATAATTACCTAACAGTACGTATGACAATCGACCAAGAAGAGAAGCCGGACAGTAGAAGCCGCGGAAGTGGACTGGGAAGAAAAATAATCTGAGATACCGAGGCTTGTCTG
This sequence comes from Colletotrichum incanum, assembly GCA_001625285.1. Taxonomy (NCBI): domain Eukaryota; kingdom Fungi; phylum Ascomycota; class Sordariomycetes; order Glomerellales; family Glomerellaceae; genus Colletotrichum; species Colletotrichum incanum. The sequence continues at coordinate 29,449 of LFIW01000751.1, forward strand.
AATTCTGTCGTCTTCGAGACTTCGTCATGGGGTCAGAAAGGAGTAATATTTTATGCTCTTAGACTTAAGGATTAAAGCGAATGTGTTAAGTTTGTTTGTTACTTAGTATGATTGAAGTCCTTTGAATTGAATGACAGATCGTTCACTTGGAATTTCACCCTAGCCACGCTCATTCCGAGTACTGATCCAAGCCGGTTCAATAAAAAAGTGATGAATGGATTCACTCAGAATCCCATCTCGTATCTCCTCGGTCCAGATCCGGTCCTAATGGTCAGATTCATACGGTTTAAAACGCTGTAATACGGATGTACGTCCTCTAATCAAGGACATTCAACCCTGAAAGACCAAGTCCCTTTCAAAGAGTGGCATTTTCTTGTACTAAAGGCAGTAACGACGTTGCCCCTGCAGTTTCCGTCAGGGTATCCTCTTACTGTTCTACTCGTTAGAGGTGACTTTCAAACTTGCTCAAGGAGGCGCTGCTCTTACTCTTGCAGTCGGTGTTATGCTCGATGACCCTCATTCCGTGGTCGGTACTGTACAGGGAATTACAGACGCCTCTGTTGTAACCCCTGATGGGGCCTTCGTTAGCAGAGCAATCGGTCTTGCCGCTCTTTCTGACCCTGGAGTCATCGGCCAGGGCTACAGGGGCCATGACCGCGCAGGCCGTAGCGACGGTGATGAGGATGTTGGTAATGAGCATTGTTAAAAGCTTGCTGGTGTGAGAGCTTGTAGATTTGAGTCATGGCTTTTGGTGATGATCAGCAGAATGGTTTGAAGATGCGAGTGTGAGTTGAAAATAGTAGATGAAAGCGAAGAGAAACACACAACTTTATAGTCAACGATTTGCAGTGTCCATGTAGGGAGGCCAAGGACATACTTCCTACTTCTTAATCTGGTTAATACTACTCATATTACAGATATCTCTAAGTTGAAAAGTACGATTTGATGTCATTGGTTAGATGTGGGGCCATAGAGGGCATCCCAAGCTGTCTCAGGTGTGTTATCAGATATGCTCGCTGAGCCGGGATGACTACTCATAGTAACAGTAGCTGGCAGTAGTAACACTGAACAGAGAAAAACAAGCGACAAGAGCAGCATGATTGGCGGCGCAAGCTGCCAAGGGAAGCTTCGCTGCAATCTCGGGCGCTTCCGTTCGGTGGCCGATCCCCTACAGTAACACATCCTAACTTCTTGGTAAACTCTTATGTTTCACCTACTCGCCGCTATGGCGCATTCCTGTCAGCATTGGGACTAGGGCAGAAATGATTGAGGCAACTTAGTAGTAATTTATGTGTTTATATGTATGCGACTAGTGGGGTTAGTTGATGCCGGGCATCGTCTCTTCACGGATGGGGGTGAAAGTTATGTTTGCGAACACCATTTTGGTAATCAAGAATTTCTGGATGAAGTGCTGAGATCTGGTGTTCTATTTGATGCCGCCTCATTGATGACAGGATGACGAGGCCATGTTTTAAGATGTCGGCAACCAGGACCTCATGTCCTCAAAGGAAGGGTGGTCAATTGTTCCGGAGACCTGGGACATCACTCTGAATCGAGGCTTCTCATATGTCTGGATCAACACTTGCGGGTCAATAAGCAAGTCTTCGCCGAGCTCAAGAAGGCCGTCAGATCCATTTCCAAGTGATGCGGTAACTCTAGTATCTGTATCAGGCATCTCCCGGGCGTTGTATTGTGCGATCGATACAAGGTTCGAAGTAGTTTTTGCAAAGCTGCTTAGTCGAACAGCTCGGAGCTCCTTGGCGAATTGACTTCAAGGCCAAAGAATGGAGGCGTATTGGAACGCGCAGCAACCTCTGCGCGGAGATCCATGAAAAGCGTAGTATAGATGATAACGTACTGAGACACAAGTTACCACATCCAGTGAACAGAAGTATCTCATGACTCTCAGCCAGTAAGCTGATCGCCCGAAGGATATCTTAGGCCCCTAGTTGCGTTGCAACAAGTTTGGGGGGAGCTTGCATACTCCCTCTCGGCCTGTAAGCGATCAATATGTCACCTCTCAATGATGAGGGCGACCGAGCCTTTGTGCGACTACATCCGCGTGCCATACTTGAATTTTTGGGCATTTGCTACAATCCCAACGAAGAAAACTGCCAGAGCATTGGGACGACTTCCCGACCTTTCAAAGTGCCTCTCGGCTCTCTATACACAAGCAGTATATCCCAACATGGGCCTCTCAATGTTACTCGGGCACAGCTGCAATGACCTGTCCTCGGCAGTGTTCAAGGGTATCGGCATCAGCCACTATCGCCAGGAAAAACCACTGTTTGAGTAAAGAACACAACATGAACCAGCTCTACATGCGTCAGATCTGCTCGTATACCTTGCCTTCAAATTAGTAAATCTAGAAGGTAGTTGACCAAGCGGTGATCAACTCCTGTGGAAGACAGATAGAAGCGGGCTAAAGTGGCTGTTAATAGTTCCTGCTACCTTGAAAAAATGCCAACTATCATCAGGTCTAGCACCGCGTCAGCCTCGTGCTCAACATTATGATGCAGATGGCTTGGATTAGTGAGTCTTGACCGAGGATATAGAGACAAAAGATAGCGCTAACGGAGTCGATGAACTTGAGGTATTTTATATCTGCAATGGCAATTGCATTATAAAATAGGTTGGTGGTAACATGATCATGGAGAGACATGCTGACAACTAAGGTAAATGTTTGAGCAGCACTAATGGCACATCAGCGAGCGCCAAGGCAGACTAGTATCTCATCAAATCAAGTGTTTGCACAGTTCCCTTGCTGTAGCTGTGACCTCGTTGATGCAGACTCAGTGAAGCCGACTTGTGTTCTTCGATGTCTTCAGACTCTTTGTTGCGCTACTTGAGGCAGGGTCTTGCCTCTGGGATGGGAGGCGGAACGGCTGCTCGATGAAACGCATATTGACGTGCATGGGACATATTCAATGAATGCAACATAACAAACCGATCCTACCAGGGATAATATCTTGCACGCAAGATATTAACGTCCATAAAATCATTATAAATTATTTAGAATAAGCAACTATGAACGCTTGTTAAACGACACATAAGTTTTAGCTAGTTGGAGCGGTATGCCCATTCTCCAGGTCAGGAGAGTGGTCATAGGTGTCCCCCATACCTCCGGATACAGCTTTATCGATTGTGTGACCAGTTTCAATAGACCCATGGGTAGCAGGCTTTTCTTTCCTGTTTCGGAGATCGAACTTCTCACCAAGAGCCTGCTTGGGGTCGGTAACATTGTTGACCGTTTCGTACTCCAGAGCTTTGATGAACATGTAGAATACGCTGGCTAGCAAGGCTCCGAGCACAGGACCAACCCAGTATATCCAGTGGTATGAGCTGAAGGATTGAGTGACTACCGCGGGTCCGAATGAACGGGCTGGGTTGACACTACCGCCAGTGTAGAAAATGCCCATGAGCTCGGCGATGAAAAGGGAGAGACCAATACCGATGGGGGCGATGAAGGTTCCTTCGTGCTTTTCGGTAGCCAGCATAAAGATTGTAAAGACGAGTTGGGCAGTCAAGAACATCTGAGAAGGCGTTAGTTGTTGATTTTGACGGCCTTGGGCAATGCACGTACCTCGATGAACAATCCCTGAACGACTGTCGTGCCGCCACCTAGCTCCGTCTTGACAGCCAGAACATTTGGCATCATTGCGGACACAACACCAGCCGCTGCTATGCCGCCTAATATTTGCGAAACGATAATTAAGATGCCGCGCGAATACCCTGTAGCACCAACAATCATTAAACCGAGGGTGACTGCAGGGTTAAACAATCCCCCGCTGATGCGGAAGAACACCCATGCGTTGACGGCCAATGACATGCCAAAGACCAGAGCGATGTACATGATCTTGCTAGGGTTGGCACTCAAGTCCGTAGCGTTCGCGCCCTCGGGCGGTGCGGTGTTGACCACGTTTGTTCCGCCCAACGCGAATAGCAGGAACATAAAGGTGCCGACGAATTCGCCCACACATGCCACGATGTGGCCTTTGACCGGAGCTGGAAGGAAATCGAGGTAGGTCAAGCGCCGAACCACGTGTTTTTCATGCCAATGCGGTCGTTGGAGTCTGCGAGATTTCCACGGGATGCGAAAACCTCGGGTAGGACGATCGACGTTCATCTTGGAGAGATGAAAGAGTACCAGTTGAGAGGAATTTGGTACAGGCGTTCCGAGCAAGAAAGTTATGCAGCAGACAGATTTTGTTCTCAAAGTAATAGTTGCACAACGCCGAAAGTAGAAAAGCAGTGAAGATGCGTCCGAATCATGACGTGGTTTTAACTTCCAGAGATTTTTGGGCAAGAGATTACCTTCACTTATACAACTCTGCGCCAATTCTCGGTCGCCATTCTTCTCTGAAGTCCTTCAGCAATGACGTGCATCGCCACACGAAAAGCTACTCAATGTAGGAATCTCGCGCCTAGTTATGGTGGGCATGCATCTTTAGCTGCCCATGACGCAGTGTTCTGGGAGCGTTGACATCGTCTAGCTTAAGCAAGCCGTTCGTTCAGAGGAGGCCGGAGGAACTACTTTACTACTCGTGTCCGCCGTAGGTACAAATACTCTGTCGACCATCCGTATTAGGTAGAGCCTGAAGCCTTGCAGTTTCCTAGCTCAGTAGTGTGGCTGGGAGTGAATCACGCGACGAACCAACCAGACATGGACCCGTCTCAGGAGGTCATAGCGCTGACGATAGATCATGATTAAAGTTGTGATGACCTCGAGCGTTGACACCCACTTGCTCCCCCACTTACATGCCATAATGCTTGCCGCTCGAGGCGAGAGCAGCCAAGCATAGCGCTAACTAATTAAGTCGCAACTCAACACTCCTACAATATCGCAGTCATCAGAACATTCCGGATTGATGAGTTAAAGTTTTTGTCTCCATGCTGTCAGCATCATCGTCTCTTACTTATTCACAACAGAAGAGAACACGAACAATGAAATTGTCGCATTCATTCATTAGGCCAGACTAAGCTCACATCGTCATCAGACTTGTATTCTGTCTTTGTTCTGCACTGAAGAGGTTGCTCCACTCTGTAGTTCATTCCCCAGCTCCTAGAACTTTCCCCTCTGTTAGGCGCCTGCGCTATTCACGTAAATCTGCGCAGATGCTAGCAGTTATCCTCCTCGTCGGATCCGTCTTCTCCTTTGGGGAGTTGCAGAGCTTGTTTCAACTCTCTTGTCCATTGTCGTACCGGTTTGTCGCCTTGCCTCAGCTCCCCGTAGGAGGTTTTGAGTGGTTCCGGAAGCTGGCTTACGTCCAAGAGTCCATCGTCATCAACGTACTGCTCCACATATGCTATCATAGCCATACCACAAGCACCTATACGCTTTCCTGAATCGCGTGCATAGAGACGTAAGAAGGCTTCTAAAAGCACGTGGGCCTTGGGAACCACAACTGGCCCACCGGCTGACTTGAAAACACCTGACCTACGACCTGGACGCCAAAGTGGGAGAGAGGTCTGGTCGGAGGCAAGTATGAAGTGTGGCGGAAGTTTGGAGGTCTCTGGATGTAAGAGAGAGCTGTCGAAAACTGGCAAGAACCATAGTGTCTCCGAGTGTAGATAAAGACCAACTGTGACCTGCGACTCATTGATGTGAAGGTGATATGGCGGTGGTGGCGTGTGTCGTTCCTGGAGCTCATGAGACATACTTCCGGATCAGGGCATGGCCTGATGATGGGTAATCCTTCGAGAGCCTTTACGTCGGCTACCAATAGATTGTCCGGAAGAACAAAATCAACTGACTTCTGTGATATCAGTCATGGAAACTCTGAGTATCTTGGTCACAGGGCGCCTACCGCGACCATCGAAGGTATGCCGTGAACATTGAGTAGACAGTGGCTCCAAAGAACGCAAGGGATCTGGGAAGAGTTGAGTGCGGATGCAATAGATGCTACAAACAATTCTGAATGGTCCGACATCCTCCCTCCCTTTTTTTGATTTCTGTTTCTCGGCTTCTTGTATTTTCTTGGTCCGAGAGGAGGGGTGCGGGGAAGGGAGTTGTCGCTAGTCGTCAATTAATTTGGACATGTAAGCGGTGAAAAATAACGTATCAGGTGAGATAAAAGCAGCACAAATACATGTTTTTCGGCTGGGAATCGCCAACCCACCCCAACGCTCTCACTGAGATGGCCCCATCCAATTTCGAGGGCAACGGTAGCAAGCGTTTGTTTTGACTTCATCAACGAGAGGCAGTCAAAGGTCTGCCGGAATGCAAATCAGGATCCAAGCACCGGGGAAAAGAATTTACGTAGAAAGCCGGAAAGTGTATCACAGAAAGCGGCTCTCCAAATCATAAACGCAGTTGTTTCATTGCCCTTTGAGGCCCTTATCTCGATGTTCATCGTCTTGCCCCAGGAAACAATTTGTTGGACTACCTTACACCAGGTTTTTCGCCCAAATAAAGCTCAGGGGAGCACCCATGACGGCGCCTTTGACATTGCCAGTCCGTCTACAATTTCTGTTTCCTGTTCATATGTTCTTTGTCTTGAAATTATCGTCTTCCTGGCGTGTTCTCTGGTGAACGGTCCAATAAAGACTCCATATAGTCCATGCATATGCCTTTGATCTTCTTCGTAGTATCCTTAAAGCTCATCTTTTCCTTTGCGTCTTTGCCGACGTTGATGGCTTCAGGTGTGGCAGTAGTTTTCGTCTCTTCCAAATCCTCTTCAGAGGTGAGTGGACTTGGTGGAACTGAATTCTCAGAGATGCATGTGACAGATTCCTGGCTCGGCTGCATTACAGGACTCGTAGCAGTCTTGCCGGTGGGGTGTTCCTCTGTTGACTTTATTGAGCTTTTCGATCCCGCCAACGAAAACTCGTCCATATTTTTGATCATTTCCACTGCGGCAGCAGAGAGAACCCACTCCTTGCCATTTTTCGACTCATAAGCTGAGAGCTGAACAAGGGCTTCCATGGTCCTGACGGTTTCCAGGACCGACTCCCTTGGGGCTTCGAACCAGTCCGTGTGGCCCTTCCCGCAACGTTGGCATTCCGTGATTATGAGGTTGCGACAACGAAGAGCGATTCCAGCGAGACTTTTGGCCTTACACGCTGCAAAGAAAGGACCACCGGGGGTCTCATAAATAACTTTTGCGCTGGATGTTTTACAATTGCCAGCACGCTTGAGCATGTCCTTCGTATGTCCAATTTTGAACAATCCAGTCCTGGCTTCGTGTTCCTGAACGTAGACAACCCCATATTTTGTGTCTTCATTTAGAACAAAAGGCTTGTTTATTTTGAGGAGAAGCTCTGTGTGGTCCTGTAACGGCCTTTCTCGTGGACGTCGAACTAGGCCAACACCGATGATTCTCTGTACTGTAACGGCTGTATCGTTGCGAGAATCGATGGTGTCGTCAGTTTGATTGGTGGGAGTGATGGCTATGGTGGAAATAGCCTCCGTGACTGTTGTGACAGAGACGGAGAACTTAATTCTCTCTCCCTCAGTAGACATGTCTTGTCCGGGAGCCATTGTTTGCGTCGTAGCGGCGAAATGAAGAGTCACGGGAGTAGCCTTGCTGTGGTGATCATCGATGATGGGAGGAGGTTGACTGGGTAATGAAGGTACGGTCACCGCGCGAAAGTCAAAGAGCAGGTGGCAGGACAGCCTGGTCAGGTATGTGAACGATGGAAAGCTGAAATGCCCATGTTTCAGGCATACTGGGTGGCCGGGACCATAAATGAGGGCCCCAAAGCACTTTTTTTCAGAAACCTCTTAGCCTCATTAGCATCTAGATGTAACGTGTTTATGCTGTTGGTTGTTAGTGCATATGGGTGCAGATGCAGCTTCCTATTTTCGGGTTTGGAATAGGAGCGTTCACGTAAAGTACCTGACGGGAATGTGACGAAATGGCTGCCCACAGGTGTCTTGCGAACCGGCGCGTAACATCGCCCTCTTACTGGTCTACGCAACTGATATTGCATGCTTTTGCTTGAGAGACAATCCTGAAGCCTGCATAAGTGCAAGTTGGTAGTTACGACCTTTACCCATTGGTTCCCGCCGAGATGCATGGGGGAACCGCAGTCAAGTATGCGGGCTTGAGGCGCAGGCAGAATGGACCGAAATGGAAGAAACGAGAACAAGTAAGTGACGTGATCATGATGGATCATTTAAGATACACTGGAACCGTAGGCTCATCCAAGGTCAGGTTGTATCGGATTGTCCATCCAGGACTAGTCGTCTGTGTTGAATGTGTGCATACCAGCTGGAACCCCGTCACCACTTTGAATGGGTAGCTCCTGGACAGAGTTGTCCTAGGAGCTCTGTTATTTTGTCCATTGTATCAATCTAGATAGAAGCTATAGACCGGCTGCGTTGCTCTTTTTTTTTTTTTTTTTTTTTGAAAAGTGGTTGAATGCCTTTATGGAAGCATCTTTGGACATGCAGAGGTTAGCTATGCAACTACGCACGGCGTAAGCATTTTCATCCTGAGCACAATTCTGAAAATCCAAATTAAGATGACTTACTTTCGAAACTCTGCAAGCGAGGCGTTGCGTCCTACATGGTTTTAAAGTCCGCATGCTCGCGGCACATCAGTACATCAGGCATGCTTCAATGGCTTGCTTTCGATGGCCTTGTAGTTCTCCGGATGCCGCAGCACATCTGTCTCAAAACAGGACCTTGGCTAGTGCTCTCTTAATAGCCACGGCGACCTTGCTTATGGTCACACCAAGAACTATCATCGTATTCCCTTGCCACATTCTGTCTTCAGTTTTGAGGGGCTTCTATGGATTATCAACTGTTGATTTAGGCATTTTTTGGAATGTCTTACCCTGCTTGCTTGAACTGGATTTCACCCTCAAAGCTTGACTACGCACTTGCCGCAAAGTTCCGGGAACGTGCGTTTTGAAGGCGCCCTGGCTATACAAAGCCAAGCTTATCATCTGAATAAGTCTTGAGTAGGCGATGATGTTCGATTGAGTACGCAGGAAAGCTGTGATTGAGTCGCTTGATTTGAGAGGAATCATCGTGGTTGACAATTTGATGTAGTAGGGTTACGGCCGACCGAAAGGAGTGGGTCCGTGCTTTTCACTCGAACGCATTCGAGCACAACCACTCGATCTATCAAACTGCAACGCCAATACCTCTTCACTCCTGTTGTGATCAGCCAAGCCCAAAGTATCATAAATCGACTTGTGTGCGGCAAAAGAGGAACCAAACTCGCCATGGCCTCGACGGTGCTATCACCAGCCTCGCCAGTAGAGCTTCTCCACTACATCGTTACGTTCCAGGCCTACCCAACCACGCTCCTCATCTGTTGCCCGCGAGAGGATTTCATCTCCACCCTTGCATTCGATGTCCAGGAGCATATCTCTCGAGAAGACAGCCGGGATCTTGATGAGCGACCTCTTCTACCGCTCCTCTCCGCGACGCTATACCAGACCGCAGTTGCCCGCCACATCCGCATCCTCTTCATCCCAACAGTGACACATCTCCGCGCGTACCTCTCTGCCTTCGACCCATCGGATTCTCTCACGCCACCGCCCCCAAATTATCCACCGCCGTCATCCGGGAAGCGACGAGCCCCTCTGCTCCTCGTCTACGGATTCCTCAACCTCCACCGTGACAGCAGCGAGTGGAGCGCTCAAGGCCTTAGCAACTCAGCGGCCGTGCTCATTGAAGCTGCTCGGCGTACGGATTTCAAGCCTGTAATCGTTGAGTCAAAGGGCGCGGGAGGACACGAGGACTTCAAGGCCCTCCTACGTGATGATGTACCTGTTCTAAGTGGGGGTTCGAGAAGGGGCGAGGGCGTTTGGACGGGAAGGACAGTCGAGATAAAACAGGTTCTCGGGCGGTGGTTCCGTTTCCAGATGGGTCAATGGGACGTCTAAATTCATGTCACAACCCCCCCCTCCCCCCCCCTTTTT